>BHFT01034437.1:0-27789 GCA_004320025.1 Laticauda laticaudata | reverse complement strand
CCTGCAAAAGCACCAGCCAAGTCGGGTCCAACTTATTGCAATTACAAGGGGTGTCTTCAGACAATCCTTCTTTGCCATGGTCGAATGCTTGACGGACAAGTTCATGTACATCGATGCTTCAGGCAACGGCTCATGTTCAGATGCCCAGGTTATACAAGCCAGTCACTTCAAGGGGAGCGGGAAACAACAACCTCTATCGTGCGGCTTCCCAGATCCAGAACCCACTTGCCCAACGACACACAAGAAGAGATGTGCACTACTTCATCGTTGGGGGAAGACGCCTTCTCCCCAACACCTACTTCATGAAGCCCTACACTTCCAGCTCGCTCACCCGTGAAGAGGGATCTTCAACATATAGGCTGTTCCAGGGCAAGGCCGAGTGGTCGAGAATGCCTTTGGCATCCCTGGCCAAACCAGGTTCCAAGCTACTTCTCAGCCACCATGCAAGCATCCCAGAGACCGTCTGAAAGGATAATGGAAGCTTGCTTGCATCCTGCCCACAATCTCATGCACACCCGCTACCAGTCTTGCAGAACAGGCTTCCTGGACCTCCAACAAGGCAATGGGACATGGAGCCTGGGGAATGAAGGCAAGGCGAAACCTGAGAGAAACTGAGGATGTGCAAGGCCCAACAAGCTTCGCGTGAAGGAAGAAGCAGCGCAACCTCCTGAGACACTGTGCAATCCTCCCAGCTGGAGCGGTGGGGAGTGGCAAGACGGATGATAGATGCTTAATGGATGCTTCCTTCAGCCTCTCCTTTCATCACACTGAATGAGATTGTGCATGTTATGTTGGTGGCCCACAATGAAACAGGGCATTTAATAAAAGAGTTGTGGTTAATGTTGAAATGTGTGGTCAATGCTTACATTGTTATTGATTATATAGGGCATAGCTGTGGCACCTGGGAGGGTGGCCATACAGTCCCACTATGCTTGCACTGGAGGTTTATCTTAATCCCACAGCTTTACCCTATCCCAAAGTATCCCTTGCCATTCCAACAGCTATCTGCAACCATTCCAGTGCTATCTTAACCCATCCCACAAGATGCAAAGGCTTTTAAAACCATTTCTAAAAGTTTCAGCAAGACTTTTATAAAAAAAAAGAAATGAAGCAGTGTGTGAATCAAAAATTAGACTTTATTAACAAAACAAGTATAAGACCAAAAATGAGTCTCTGCACTCTTCTTTGGTCGCTCAGTCTCGGGTTGAAGGGTGCAGGTGCTGTGGAGGTGCTGGGCTGGAGTGCTTGTCATCAGCTTCCTCCAAGAAGCAGAAGCAGCAGAAGCCCCAGCCCCAGAAAAAGCGAGCCATGCTGCAGAAGCCCAGCAGAACCAGAGTGAGGGCGGGGGCGGATTGTAGCCCTGTTCCCTCTTGGCAAGGGCTGGCAGCTGATGGCTGAGGCTTGCTGTGCTTCAGGCATGGTTGTGGGGTTGTGCTGGCAGGAGGCTGGCAGGAACCAGGCTGGGCAGGAGGGCTGGCCAAGGGCTGCAGAGAAGGCTTGGCAGAGGAAGGCAGACACCAAGGCTGGCAGGAAGGCTTGCAGGGCAAGGCAGGCCACCAAGGCTGGCAGGAGCAGGCAGGAAACCAGCTGGCAGGCAGACTGGCTGGCAGCAAGGCTGGCAGGGGGGGGCAAGGGGGCCCAGGGACAGCAAAGGCTTGGCGGAGGCTGGCAGGGAGGATGGCCAGCAAGGTTGGCAGCAAGGCTTGCAGGCCAGACATGGCAGACAGGATAGGCAAGCAATTGATGTGTCTGGAAGCAGCGTCTTCCTCTGGAATGGTGACCTGCTTCTAGCTGCTTCCCGTTTATTAATCCACGGGGCTGACACAATGCATCCTCCCCGCGATGCGCAATTAATGCTCAGCCATTCCATAGGCTTCCGCTGTGTGCATCCGCTGTTGCATTCCACTTTCATCTGCTGTGCCCAGCCCGCTCTGGGCATCTGCTGTATCCGTTCCGTTCCGCTTTGCTGAGGTCCCCGGAAGCCTAGCGGATATGCCAATCCACTCCCATCCGCCTTCCAATCTGTGGGCTCCATTCCGCATCTGCTTCATCCGGCCTGCGTTCCCTCCCCCCGTCCGTTTTATTCCGCTCCGGTGGTTGCAAATTTTTGGCCCCTTTTTGAGAGCAGATAAACAACGGATGGAATATTTTGCTCGTCCGTTGTGTCCGTTTTGCATTCCGTTTGGGCAGTGTGACAGGGCCGTTACATCCGTTTTTTATTTCTGTGCTAACTAACGCTTGCTTTTGTGGACGTGTCCGTGTACCTTTCGCTTGCCTCCCTCTTTCCGCTTTCAGCTTGCACGGATGTGAATTGAAGGGGATTTCCAGAGGATGCCGAGAGATACAGCGGATTTTTAATGGATGGGACAAATGACGTTTAGAACATGTGTTGCCCGTATGTGTCGCGGAAATGTAGATCGCACACTGCAGAAAGTGCATCCGCTCAAAAGAGTTTTGTGCAGCTCAAACTTTTCACTGATGAAAATAGCAGTAGATGGCATGTTTGACGGATAAGAAACGTATTGAATCATGTGCAGCATGAGTACACAAACGACTGCACATGCATTGCGTTTTCCAACAGATGGCAAGCTTTTTTGTCCGTTTTACATCCTCTTTGCATCCGTTGGTGCAGTGGGGCATGGGCTAAAGGGAAAAAGCCAAAAGACGATAGAAAATGGTAAGCAAGCAAAGAAACTACAAATTATATAAAAGAGAGACTTAGAGATAATCGTTAGAAATGGAAAAAAAGAAGACTACACATGAAGAGGTATTTGACAGTGAAATATACAAAATAGATCTTGAGATAAATTAAAACAGATAAATGTTTATACAAGATAACAGTGAAGGGAAAAAACAGAAAATATAATATTTGCAACAGTGGCAAATGTAATATCGGGGAGGATATAATAGGGGATAATATAAATTAAGATGAAATCTTGAATTTTCAATGAATGGTATGATTAGACTAAATTGTAAACATGGTGAGCATAAGAAATATATGATCAAGGAAGTCAGAGATTGATTAGAATGTATTTAATCAATTAAATATTTTGTTATCCACTTGTACAAGATAATGACGATATATTGTTTTATTATTGGCTAAAGAAAATAAGATGGAAAATATATTTGTGTAAAAATGAGAAGTTAGTGAAGAGGAAACACACAGAAAATAAAATATATATAATAATATTGGAAAGGGGATTTAATAGGGGATAATATAAATTAAGATGAAACTTTGAATGATTAATGAAATGATATGAATAGATTAAACTTTAAACATGTTGAATATAAGTGTATGACCAAGGAAGATGGAGATTGATTGATTGACATAAAATAATTTATGGGCATATAAAGAAGAAAATTTGGTAATAGATAATGATGTAATGTTAGAAAGCTGTATCTGTGACTATGGATATGACTGATTTAAAATGTAAAACACCTGGAACCATACTGTTCTTGCAAAGATGTATTTAAATAATTAAAAAATAAAAAATGTTTTAAAAAAGCAAAAACATTTCATCGTGGCAGAATTCACACTTTCATAAACTGCACATAATGCCTGGAAAGTTGCTCAAATATTCAACAATAAATATAGTTCCTACAACTATTGTATGAAGGTTAGCATCTTCAATTATTTTTCTCCTTTAATGTTTGATATTCTTGGAATTATTTTTTATTTAGAACATGTATAATCCTTTTAGATAACAGTGGTTGGTGATTTTAACTTTGTAAAGTTACAATGTTTCCACTGTTATTGATTTTTTTTTTGTGGAGAGCAAGTTCTCCTAAAACATCATTCAGTATTGAATAATGTGCATCAGCAGCCATTAACAGAGAGATACAATCAAGATCAAGGGAGGTACTAATACCACACTATGGAGCCTTAGTAAGACCACACCAAGAATACTGCATCCAGGTTTGGTCGCTGCCACACTATAAAAAAGACGTTGAGGCTCTAGAAAAAGTGCAGAGAAGAGCAACCAAGATGATTGGGGGATTGGAGGCTAAAACATATGATGAATGGTTGCAGGAATTGAGCATGGCTAGTCTTGTGAAAAGAAGGACCAGAGGAGACATGTTAGCAATATTTCAATATTTGAGAGCTGCCATATAGAGGAAGGGGTCAAGCTATTTTCCAAGGCACCTGAAGGCCAGACAAGGAATAATGAATGGAAACTGATTAAGGAGAGATTCAGCCAAGAAATAAGGAGAAATTTTCTGACAGTGAAAGCAATCAACCGATGGAACAGCTTGCCTTCAGAAGTTGTGGGAGCTTCATCACTGCTTTCAAGAAGAGATTGGACTGCCATTTGTCAGAAATGATATAGACCTCCAAGGAAAGGGGTGAGGTCAATAGTAGACAGTCAAGGTTAAAGTTTTTGGGGTTTGTGGAAGAAACCACAGAGTCAGTTAGAGTATTCAAGACATTGACTACTATGTTACTGAAGTCATATTTCCTGCAATCAAGTTTGGTTAGGTTTATCTTTAGTTTGTATCTATTGTGTGCTCTTGTATTGTTATAGTTGAAGCTGCAGTATTCATTGATAGGTAGGACATTGCAATGTACTATTTTATATATTATACTTAGATCGGACCGAAGGCGGTATAGTTCTAGGTTGTCTAGGTCTAGAATTTCAAGTCTGGTGGCATAAGGTATTCTGCAACGAGTAGAGGAGTGGAGGACTCATCTCGTCAAATATTTCTGGACTTTTTCAATTGTATTAATATCAGTATGTAATGCAGGTTCCAGACTGATGAGTTGTATTCAAGTATTGGTCTAGCAAATGTTTTATGTGCTCTAGTTAGTAGAGTAATATTACTAGAGAAAAAGCTATGCAGGATTAGGTTACAACTCTTAACACCTTTTTGGCTGTGTAGTTACAGTGGGCTCTAGCACTTAGATCATTTGAGATGAGTACTCCAAGGTCCTTGACAAAGNTCAACAAGGTTTTGACTATTCAGCTTGTATTTTATTTTCTGATTTTTTTTGCCAATATGTAAGACAGAGCACTTATTTGTTGAGATTTGAAGTTGCCATTTGATTGACCATTCTGATACATAGTCAAGATCTTTTTGAAGGGTAGCAGTATTGTCTGTGGTATTGAACAGCTTTACATTATCAGCAAAGAGAAAGCAGTTGCTCTTAATATGATCACAGAGGTCATTTATGTAGAGTATGAAGAGAGTTTATATTTATGTTGGTTACAGCATCCCAGGGTGATGTGATCGCCATTTGTGATCTTTCCGGCTGGTTTCCAACAAGCAGAGTCGATAGGTGAAGCTGCATTCACTTTATGACTGCTTGATTCACTTAGCAACTGCAGTCATTAACCATCATGGCAGAAAGGTCCTAAAAATAAGGCACAATTCACCTAACAACTGCTTTGCTTAGCAATGGAAATTCTGGTCCAAAATGTGTCATAAGTCAAGGACTACCTGTACTCTCTGCTGTTATGTTGGTGAGGTCGAAGGAACAGCTCACTGTTCTGGATCTACAAACCCACTTTTCTTTATGGAGCTTCTCAATTATAGTTTTCCTTATTGCCTGCAAAATAACTAACTACCTACATACCCCTCGGCAATCATTTTAGCCTTTTTGTTATAGTACATAACATTTCAGACTTGGTCTCTGGCTGCCAAAAGTTGAAGACTGGACAAGCCCATTGTTTTCATTTCTAAAAAGAGCCATCAATGGGAAGAGGGAAGGCATTGAGGAAAAGGTTACCATAAATACAATTGTTTGATTAACTTAGGATAAAATAAATCACAGAAAGAATGGCAAAAAGATAAAGGAGGGAAAAGAAATTAATTACAAAGACTGAATAATTAGAAATGACATTTTTCTAAATTTAATTGTGCACAAGTTGTCTCCAAATACTAGTTAGACTATTAAGCAAATCTTAAAACTTGATAGGAAGTTACATTATAGTATATATTTTAGACCAAGAGATAATTTGTCATTGCTGATCCTTGTTTTAAAATTTAAGCCACTCTCTTCTAAATAAAAAAATCAGGATATAAATACTTAGTATTTTTATATTCCACATCTAATTGCCACTTATCTTTTAAAATATAAATATATTGCTCAGATACAATAATTTAATAAACATTTTAATAAAATGGTCATCATCAAGGTGACTCAATAGCAAATGTATTTATTCACCCAAATGCTGCCAGAATAAGTAATACTTTTTGCCAAAAAGATAATGGAAAGAGGGCTAGTCAGTTTGTCAGAAATTTGAGTCCAAAGTCTCAAACTAAGCATCAAGTTCCTTCTACTGAGTTCCCATCAAATACCTTCTAAAAGAAACTGAACAGTCTCTTTCTTTTCCTGTTCTGTTCCTGTTCTGTTCTGTCCCATATTTTCTATTCTGTTCCTGTTCTGCTTCATATTTTCTGTTCTATTCTGTTCCATATTCTAAAGAGCCAGATACTCAAATATTGTATTGTTTAGTCATAAAATATACTTTTAAATGTTGTTTTGGTTAAAAACAGCAAGAGAAATCCACAATATAAGCATAATAAATAACATTTATTTTACATAAATGTATCCACATAAAAATACCATGTCAATATATGCTAATACATGCATAATTATTATGTGCAGTAAATGTGTTATTCTGAAAATCATTGTGGCTTCCTCTTAATTCTCACTTAGCATTTTGGCATGTTTGCAAATATTTTAATGAAGGGTAGCTACCTTTGTTCTTTTATGACTCAAGATGAATATTTACTGAAACATTCACAAACACTCAAAAAATTATTACATGCTATGCTTCACTTTTGGGAAGTACAGTGTAGCAGTCCTTACTTTCACATTGTACATGGGAACTAGCATTATACAGAGCTGAAGAAGCTTCTTGGATGAGAAGTGAAATCTCTTCAAAGAGAAACAAGGAAGTCCAGTTGCCTCTTAAAAAAGCACCTTTGGGATAGTTTTGTACTTCTTTAAAATATTTTCTGTTTTGTATTAGTTCTTTTAAAAAGTTTTTAAAAAACTATGAATATGACTGAAAAACTTTCAGCCCAAACTTCATAGATCCATTAATATTTTAAGAGAGCACTAAAATATGATTGTAGAATTGTCATAAAATGACATCTAATGAGTTCTGATTTGTTTTGATACAATAGTTAAAGGCACTGTACTAGAAACCAAGAGACCTGGATATAATCCTGCCTTAGGCATGAAACTAGCGTACGATTAGCGAACTGGTTGTTACACCAGCAGCATCCCACCACTGAACTGAGGTCATTTGTTGCCACGAGAAAGGTAGCCAATATAGCAATAGAAATAGCACAGACTTATATACCACTTCACAGTTCTTTACAACACTCTCTAAAGGCTAGGTCCCACTGGCCGATGGACGCAAAATGTATGCATAAAGGACAGAGCGGACGAGCAAAATTTTGGGGGTGGCTCCATCCGTTTTCATCCGCTCCAAAAAATGGCAAAAATTTGCATGAACAGAACGGAAAAGAACGAACGTGGGTAGTATGTAGCGGGGATGTTAAACGGATGTTCATCGGAAGCCTAGCAGATGAAAGTGGATGGAAGCAGATGATACCTCTGAAGGGGTTCCGGGGAGAATTTCAAAGTGGACACATAGCGGAAGGGGCGGATGCACAGCAGATGAAGCGGATGCATCACGTACGCCTATAGGAAACGGGATGCCGCGCGGATGTATAACAGATGCAAAGCGTTCACTGCGCATGCAGGGGGTATGAATTGCTCCCGCTCCGCGGATATAAAAAGATGCAGCACGCACGCAGAATAGTCTATTCTGACTCAGAACAGTCTCAGAGACTGAGTTGTTTATTTGTTTAATAAAGTTTATCTTTGCTTAAGACACTTAATAAAGTTTACTGGTTCATTTTGTTTACTTAATAAAGTGTTGGGTAAAAACTTTGAAAAAATGGTTAAGCCTTTGCATGCTTGTGGGATAGATAAACCTCCAGTGCAACCATAGTGGGACTGATGGTCCACCATCCCAGCTGCCACACATATGGACCTTTATTATCAATAACAATTTATTCATTGATCAACACATTTTAAAATAAACAAAGCTCTTTATTAATGCCCTATTCATTGTAGACCACTCAACATACATGGCAACAATCTCATCAGTGTGATGAGACAGGCTCAAGGAAGCATCCATTAAGCATCTACCATCCTGTCTTGCCACTCCACTGCTCCAGCTGGGAGTTGCACCAGTGTCTCAGGAGTTTGCGCTGCTTCTTCCCTTCATGTGAAGCTCTGTTGGGGTCTTCTACATCCACAGTGTCTACAGGTTACGTCCTTGTCTCCATTCACCAGGCTATATACCTGGCCATCTGAAGCTGACCCATTGCCTGAAGCATCGATGGAGATGAACTTGTAGTCAGCATCCCACCATGGCAAAGAGGATGATACTGAAGAAGCCCTTGTAGTTGTAATAAGTGGACCCTGTTGGCTGGAGCTTTGCAGGCCACGTGCCTTCCCATCTATGGCTCCAACGGTGTGGAGAAAGCTCCACCTCTGATACCACTCTTCTGCAAATTTTTCTCCAGCCTTGTTCAGTGGTGGGGCACCTGAGGAGCTCCTCCACGTGTTCTTCAATGATGGCCTGTACCACTTTCTCTGACCACTTTGCTGATGCTGTTTGTGTGGCACCCTCCATGCATACTGCATGTTTCTGTATGTGGTTCCAGAGGCCAGGTGCCGCAGAGTCAATGCCACCTTCAGTCCAGGGTCCAGGTTGGGACTGAAGGCTTGGTCAACCTGGGTTCAGAGGCTGTACAAGTTCGTCAAACATGGCTGGTGGCATCCTCATGAAGTGCTGGAATGCACGAGGGTTCTTCATTCCTCAGCTCCACCATCAACCGGTCATACAGTCCAAACTCCATTCGTCTCACGATCCTTGGACCCACACAGCTCTTGGATGTCTCCTTCCTCTCCTTCTGTGTAAAACTTGATACAGCTCTGAACAGTTTTGGTTCTGGTGATGAATGAGTGCAGCTATCGATATGGACTGTTTCATCATCCATGGTGGAGAACAATGGACGATGTTGAAGACCAAGACCAAGGTGAAGAGGTTTGTACACCACTGCTGCTGGACTCATACTGAGATCCAGATGATTTTCTCCCCCTTTTTATAGGAAATATCAGTCGTCCGCTAGGTGTCCTATATACATACTCTAGACATACTGCCAGACATCCTAAAATATACGAGAATACAACCCAGATACAAACGTTTTGTCCATTTTTAATCCTTTATATAGAGATGCATTACGTCTTACATCCTTTGCTATTTCCATGCTACTAACGGCTGTGTAGACGTTCCGTGTACCTTTTGTTTCCTCCCTCTTTCCATTTTCAGCTGCAGCGAAGTGGGTTGAGGGGATGGGCCAGAGGATGCAGAGAGGATACAGCGGACGTTTTTAACGGATGATAACGGTCATAGAACATTTGTTGCCCGTATATGTCGCAGATGCTACCATCGTACGCGGGGAAAGTTCAATCCGTTCAGCAAAGTTTTGTGCAGCTCAAAAACTTCTTCGAGGATGAATCGCAAGTGGACGGATGGCCTCACAGATAGAGCATCGGAAACACGTATGCAGTGAGTACACAATGGATGCATAGCATTTTCCAACGGATGGCAAGCTTTTTTTAACGTTTTACATCCTCTTTGCTTCCGTAAGTGCAGTGGGACCAGGCCTTAAGTATTTTACAGAGTTAGAGTATTGCCCCCAACAATCTGGGTCCTCATTTTACTGACTTCAGAATGATGGAAGGCTGAGTTAACCTTGAGCTGGTCAGGATAGAAGGAATCAAACTCCTGGCAGTGTGAGCAGAATTAGCCTGCAATATTCTAACCATTGAGAGAGAGAGGGCCCTGTTTTGTCACTTCCAATATTTTTGGAAAAACAAGCAGTGAAACGGGGCTAGTTTTCGGCCTGCAAAGCCTGCAGAAGCCTTCCTCAAGCGTTTGGGAGGCCAAAAAAGGCCTCAAACCTACTAAAAATCAGCAGTAAAGTAAGTTTGCCTGAAGCTCATGTGCTGGCACAAATGGCTCTGTGTGCCACGTGTGGCACGCATGTCATAGGTTCGCCATCACGGTACTAGACACTCCCCAAAAGATAAAATTCGCTGTCATTGGGCTACAGCCTCACCCTCACAATTGTTGATTTACAGATTTTGAAACCAAATAAGTTTCCTCTAAAAGAATAAGTTTCTATTTCTTCTGGATGAGATCATGCTCCTCCAAATGGAACTCCTCCAAATGGAATGAAATGGTTCATAAGTTGGTAAGTTCATACGTAAGTTCAACTCTTTCTACATGTGGCTGCCCTTGAAGACTGTTTGGAAGCTTAGCCTTAGACTGATATAGCAGGGGAAACCCACGTAGTTATGAGTGCATTTAAATTCACTCATGTAAAAGTTTTTTCTCTGAGAATTAATTTATTCCATATATAATATTCACTAAAATAATTATAAACTAAAGTCCCTTGTATTTCATTAGAAACAGAAGAGCTTCTAGATACTAAATTTTTATAATAAGTTGTTTTATTCCAAACAATTTCAATTTATTAGCAATTAGGTTTTGTAGTAACAGCTGTAAAGAGATTTTATCCCAAGAAGGTAATAACAATGGATAAAGTACACAATTTTATTGTTACTCTTGTTGTGAAGCTGTTTGAAGAAATGCATGCTTACAAAAACAATCTAGCATAAAAACATAAGCAATTCAAAATTATTTTTATGACCTTTTATTCTGATGTTAATTTCTAAATTATGGCAACATAAAAATAAATTCACCCTAATATCAGCTAATACCAAGAGCTTATATTTTTGTACATAAACATGAAAATCACTACATTTACTTAAGTATTGACCCATGTTGATGTTTCTTACATATTTCAATTTAATTCATACAAGAATTATAAGCATTTATAAAATATCTCCATATCTGTGAAGTCTTAAAAAATAATGGTGAATTATGTTACAATATTAAATTTGTTTGGCATCTAAAACAATACTAAAATAATCATAATCTAACCTCTAAAATGTATATTAATATTTTTGGCTTTCAAGAAGCTTTCCTGTGGTCCTAATGAATGGCAGAAATACTGAACTGTAGTGGTTTGAATCCACGGCTTCATGAGAATCTTATTCAAAGGATGGTCAGTTTTCCCCTGCAACACAGGATGGCTATGGAACTGCCTGGTCTACTAAGCAAATAGTGTGAGGATGCAGAACAAAAGGAAGTCAACAAAAATTACTTCAACCTCTTTTTTCAGTCTGGCTAGATTTAAATTCCTTCATGAATGGAAGGGGCCATTCTATTTGCACAAGGATATTGGAATACTTCAATCTTGCAAAAATCTAATATCCAAGAGACACATACCAGGCAGATTTTAGACACACTCAAGTTTAATTTCAGCGTAAGTACACAGAATCTATGAATCAATGTTATCCAATGTTTTCTGAGCTGCATAAAAACATAATTCATATTTCAATAGATTTCTCAATGGAATTTATCAGATAATCAAAGGAGTACATATTCCAGGCAAGTATGTTCAGAACTTGTTCATGGGAAATTCTATCCTTTCTCAAAAATTCACGTTGATGATTGAGCCTTTGGTATACCTTCAACATTGGAAAGGAAAAATAGTAACCTCACTCTAAAACATACAGAAATATTTTGTATGACAATTTCATTGTTAATAGTTAAGTACTTTTAAAAGTAAGCTGGGAATTGCCATGTCTTTTAAGGAGAAAAATAGCTTGTAAGCTTCTGTGGTGATTGCTTAATCCAAACAAACCCAAGTAAATTATTTCTAGCTAATGCCACCTTATAATTGTACTACCTAAAAAATTACTTTTCTCATGGACACGCAAGTATATATGGAGGTCAAGTGTATACCTAGTACACAAATGCAATTGATCAGCAACTATATTTTAACTATATTGCCTCTTCTTTGACTCTAGGTTTACTTTATGTCCCCTGTAGACTATTGCTCCAGTTACCACTATTCCTAACTGAACAAATCATGTTTAATTCTGCATAAGGTTATGGTCAGTTTATAAGTAACAACAAAGGGAAGAAGGGAACAGAAAATCCCATTAAGCCTTCAGGCAATTTAGCAGCCTAAGATTTTTCCTTTAGATTGAATTCTTTCTGGACTTCTACACCAGAAGTGAACACAACATAACTAATTCCGTCTTAGAAAAAGGAATTACATTCCTACTTCAAATCAGTTTTTTTTAAGTCTGCATAAAAACCATAAAGGAATTGTATGTTTTTCCAATGCTCAAGTCAACTGAAAACATTTCAACCTATCGTTCTCAAAAAATTTAAGGAATTGAACAATTTGTACAGTATTTGCTTTTTATCTATTACATGATAAGAATTCACTAGCATTCTCATAAATACTTGATTTACCAATTTATCTTGTAAGCCCTTTCTGAGTTTTACTCAAATTTATGAAGCACAATAAGTTCAATATCCACACTACTCTTTCTTGCGATTAATAGAGTCTGGAATCTTTATCTCAGGATTGTGCCTAAACCAGTGTTTCCCAACTTCAGCAAACTTTAAGATGGTTGGACTTCAACTAATAATGTTGGTTGGGGAATTCTGGGAATTGAAGTCCACCTATCTTATCTTGAAGTTACTGAGGTTGAGAAATAGTGCTTTAAACGATCAACTATATGCACCCACTTTCTGACCTATTTTTCTAATATTCTTATTCACCCCATACACACCCGATCTTTTTTGATTAGCATGTTGAAGAGACTTCACTATATTTTTATTCTATTTTGTAATCTGTTGGTTGGACTTATAGAATGGAGAAAGACTAACTCCTATGTGTTCTTCAGAAGAGATTCTGTATGCATGCTTTTTGGGGAAATTTGGGTTTTTAAATTTATTTTTAATTTTTTGGTGTTGGGATACAAGGAAGAGAAAAGAAGTTACAATGTAAAAGCAGTTGGTCAGGAAAAACAGGACTTTATTCATCTGCAGGAAAAAAGAATGCCACTTTTTATCTCTTAATTTTAAAACCATGAAGGGGGATGAAAAGTTCCTTTATTTTTTTAACAATAAATAACATACCATGGAAATATATAAATTTCTATGGCCATTGGTTCTCTCTGAACAGAAAGTGATAAATGGTGGATTAATATAATGAACTGAAGATTGCTAGAAGTACCATAAAAAGAAAGGAAATGACTTATTTTATAAAGATTAAAATAGAGAAGTTATCTCTAATAATCATTAATAAACTTCATAAACTAGAACACTGGTGTCTTTAGTGAATTGTTTATAGATATGAGGTATGGGAAGAATAGATACTTTGTTGCATTGTTAGAGAGGTTGATAAGTTGTTAAGCCCCTGTCACACTGCCCAACGGATGCAAAACGTTTGTAAAAAGGACACAGCGGACGAGAAAAATGTTCCATCCGTTGTTTATCCGCTCTCAAAGGGGCAAAAATTTGCATAAACAGAGCGGATAACACGGAAAGGAAATGGACGGGGGAGGACGCAGAGCGGATGGAAAGCGGATGCGGAACGGAAGCATCCTTTTGCATCCTCTAGGCATCCTCTAGACATCCTTAATATCCGAGATAGGTCCCCTCTGCGAATGTTTTTTTCCGTTTTAAATAATGCTTTCTTTGCGTGCTGCATCCGCTTTCATCCTTTCTCCGTCCGTGCTACTAACGCTGCGCACGTCCGTTCCGCTTCCTCCCTATGTCCGTTTAACCGCTGGAGCGGATTCGAGTTGCGCGAATGCGCAGCGGATGCCTAGCGGATATAGCAGATGCGTAACGGATGAAAACGGATGCAGAACGGATGTCCCCGTATGCTAGCGGATGCAGAATGGACGCGTTTGATACATTTTCCGCTCAAGTTTTGAGCAGCTCAAAACCTTTTGAGCGGATGAAATGTCAATAGACGGATGCTGGATGGATAGAGAGGAAGCAAAACGGAGGCAGTGAGTACAGAACGGAAGCATCGCGTTAACCAACAGATGGTAAGTGTTTTTCTCCGTTTTACATCCTCTTTCCATCCGTTGCTGCAGTGTGACAGGGGCTTTAAATTCATTTATACTTAAGATGAAGAAAAAAGTCATTTCTTTATATATTTCTTTTCTTTTTGTTTCCTACCTTATTTTTTTTCTTTTTCTTCTATTTTTCTTTTCTGCATTTTTATTCTTTTAGCTTGTATTAAATTTTATGTTTTTAATTGTAATGTTAAATTATAAAAAATAATTAATCCAGTAAGAAGCAATTGGTAAGTAAGTTTCAATGAATAGTATTAGAACAAATAAGGAATCACAAGCTGGCTGTAACCAGTTTTTTCCATTCCCTTGAGTTGGAAAATGATTTTGAAAAAGAGAAGAGATCTCTGAAGCTGGCAGAAATTTTAAAAAAAGATGATATGCAATATTGAGGCATTTCTTCACTTGCATGACAACTTAAAACCTGCAAGTAAAACATAAAAAATATGCCAAAAATATCCCTGAGAGGTATTGCAAATATGACATCGATAAAGGAAACTGTTATCTATTCTGAGGAAGAGACAGAGTGGAGAGAAGTGCCGATTTGGAAAAGTAGTAATTTTAGTGGTAACCTAATACCACATTAGGTTAATTGAAAAATCATTGATATGATTTTAGGATTGCTAATTCCTAAAATTGACAGTATTTTATCAAAATGATGGATATAACTTGAAATAACAAAGATCAAGTTATTTGTATGTTAATTAAATAAAACTCAGTTTGTGAAGATATGATTGAGTACAAACTCAAAAACCACTGGAAACCCAGAAAATACAGATAGTTATCTATATGAAGCCCTGAGGAAATACTGGATTTTAATTTTCATAACTCTTAAGCAGCATTAGTAAAGGAAGGCCACTTCAGATCCTCAAGGAATATAAGAGATATAGGAACCTTTCCATGATTAAATGTTCTTTTGGGAAAATCCTGATAGGAATTCTTTACCACATATGTTCTTTACTTTAAAAAAACATTAATCTTATTTTAAGGAAATCCTCCAGAACTGTTGTATGGACTTTCAAGTAATCAGGATACACAAGCAACATTTTCAAGTGGTCAGCAAATATACAGAAGGGACAGTGCAAGGTTTAAAAATGATTATCATATGTGTATCATTGTTTATGAAAACAATTTTTCCACAAAATTATTGCCCCGCATTAAACTATTTAAGAAAGTTTAAATTCTTTTCTGGAATAATTTTGATTTTAAAAACAAAAAACAAAGTTTAAAACATGTAGTAAAATTGCTGCTGTCAAAAATGACTTGATTTAAGGTAAAACAATGAGAACAAATTGGGGAAATATTTTAATCCTTATCTACAACTTTCCCCTTAATAATGTTACATAACGACTCAAAAAATTGCATTATCTACATGAAAATGGATATTTGCTAATGTTGAAGCATATTTTTTTGAAAAAAGAAAATGTATCTACTTATGTATCTTTTCAAATATTAAACAACAAAGCCAGGGCAACAGTTTAAAGTAAATACAGCTCTGGTCACAACTTTAGGTTTCAAAGATAGGGGCTAGAAAAGGATTGATATGATCCTAAGAATACTTTATCATTCATATAAACAAATACTCAGTTATATATCAATTATTTATATTCTTAATCTTGAATTAATTGTTCAACTGAACTTTAATATTTTAGCTTCTAAAGTTAAAAACATTCAGAGAGATACTTAAACAAATGAACTATTAATACTAGCATGAATGTCAGCAGACAGCTTGGAAACACAATTGAGTTTAAATTTAAACTGTTTTTGAATTGGAATGGCAAACTAGTCATAAATATAAGTTTGCTCACAAGTAACATAAGACACAAAACATTTTTAACTTTTTACTTAAACATGTTAGGTTGGGTAAGCAAAATTCAACAATGATTGCTGTTTTAGTAAACCCTATTTTTATAGGTCTCATCTTTGGTATTTTAACATTGAATCCTGTTTTCCAATCTCCAAATATTACTGAACATTATATTATGATGTCCAGTTGCTTCAGCATTTACAACCAGGAACCAGATACATACACAGAGCATCAGAGGATCAAACATTTCCTTGCAGTTAATATGCAGTTAAATAGGCTGTTACACTGAATTGTAGTCAGTTTCATTTTAAACTACTTTCAAACCATAATTTTATGGTTTAAAATTAATATAAGTATTAATCAGAATATCCATTTTAGACAGAAGAGAAGCATAATTATAATTAGAACCAAGCATTCACTGTGTCTTTCCTCTTGGGTATAAAAGAATTAAGGATGGAAAAAGCATATACCTGTAAAGAATCACAGCTAGGATGAAATCATAGTTCATCATGGAAGTGAAACATTTGGTAATTTCCAAAAAACTATATTTCATATGAGAAAGTAAATGGACTTTAACTGTTGTTTATACAACATTTCCCTTAAGCCCAAATCGATCATAATATCTATCTTTCCATTCCTGAAAGTTTTCTTATCAAAACAGAAAACTGTGTAAGAACAAAGTATAAAACATGAACTCCCCTAGGAAGCAACTCCTCCAGGGAAGTATATTTTCTTTCAAATAAGTCAAATGACTGTAATGATAGAGATTACTGTATAAACAGATGCTGTTGATAAAGTGGCAATGCATAACAATCTTTCAATCCACTATAAAGGTGCAATTGCCTGCAGTTCTTCTGTGTGGATACAGCAATGAAGTTCTGCTTTAGATATTCCAGGCACGAGGGATTTGGTGGCAGCAAGCAAAGGCGGTTCATCTTCTCCTAGGAAGAAAGATGTTGGAAAGGTCTTGTTAGTTAATTGGTTTATCACCAAATCAAAGATTTAGTCATTGATATGCTAATACTCCTACGCTATTCTACTCCCAACAGCTGAGTTACACCATGTAGAATATACTCAACATATACTACCATTTATTTTGGTACATATAAAACAAACTTTAAAACAATACAATAAAATTGCAGCTTCTATTAGCACCGAGCCATGGTAGTGCAGTGGTTAGAATGCAGAATTGCAGGCTAACTCTGCCCACAGCCAGGAGTTCGATCTTGATAAGTTCAAGGTTGACTCAGCCTTCTGTCCTTCTGAGGTCAATAAAATGAAGACCCAGATTGTTGGGGGCAATATGCTGAAGTTGTAAACTACTCAGAGATTGCTGTAAAGCACTATGGAGTAGTATATAAATCTAAATTCTATTCATGCAAAATTTAAAGTTCTACTTGTGCAACAGATTTTCTCTTCCAGCCACCATATTATTTCAAATCTCGTACTATGTGGTATTTCCCAATCCTGCAGCCTAGATTTGGAGAGCACCTGATGAACTGTGGATGGGAGGCTAAAACCTGATCAGATCACAGGAACTATTGGAACAAAGAGCTTAAGAGAAAGTATTCTTGATGGCATGGATTTTGAGAAGCTCAAGCTTCCTCTTGTTAAACAGCTTTGGCCACCATGTTGGGTGATGCAGGAGGAAAGTCCTGATGCTATTGAAACAAGGTAGAACTATCAAAGCAGAGGAAAATATTTTCCAGATCCAGGCTATACGTCATAACTATTCATTTCTACTGCTTTAAGGAAGTATTTTCAGTTCTTCTACATAACAATTTTGAAATATTTAGAGATATAAGGGAAATCTCAGAAGTTACAAGATTTTACATACTGTATGCCACTCTGTCTTCTTTCACAACAATTTAACCTAAGTATAGATCTAATTGAAGCTGATCCAGTGCAGTGTTTTATGAGAAAAAGGCTTCCAATTCCCTGTGATCAAATTAAAGCTACACTGGAAGTTGTCACCATTATCAAAATCAAAAGCAGTAGTAGTTTGTCAAAATCTACTGACTTTGATATTATTCAGGTCTTAACATACAGACTGCAAAACCCATCAACTTTATCATCTTGTAAAATTTAAAATCTTAACATGCGATTCTAGAGTGCAGCTCTTTCTCTACTACATCTTACCCAGTCCTGATGAGGAAGAGACACTCTCTGTAATGGAAGATGTTTCAGTTTGATCTGTTAGGAGCCCATCCATTAAAGGCAGTGACAGTTCAGATGAAGGCACAGAGGAATCATATATTCCTGAATCTCGGGGCATGTCTGGTAGATTGGCAGTTTTTACAACATGCAGCAATGGCTGAAGAATGGAGCTAGTATTCTGAATGTCCTGAGATTCTCTATCTAACCCAAGATTCAAATGCTGTGTCATACAAAGAGAGTCCGAATGTAAAGGAGGAACAGCATTTGCATCTATTTTTAGATAAAAATCTCCATCAGTCACTTGTTTATTGACTAAGTCATTTAATACCAAGCCAGAGTCAAAAGTTTCTATCACAGGATCCGGACAACGTAAAGGTGTTGGGAAGAAAGACGCAAACTGCTTCTCAAACCAGTCAGGTTCCTGGTCAATATACTGATGCATGTTGCAAATGGCGACATAGAGCGATCGTCCAGATTTACTCCTGAAATAGTTTCTTTTGCTAATATGTACAGGATACAATTCTGAATCATGAAAGCTAAGATCTTTGGATTTTAAATGAGCATAAAGCTGGGGCAGGTTATCCATAAGCTTGTACTTTGAGGTTAAATCTAGTACTCCAGGAATGTCACCTTCACAGGAATAATCAAAGTAAACAGCAATGAACTTGCAGAGGTCACGTGAATTTTGCTTTGCATGACGTAGCTGCTCTGCTATGGTAGCTATGGCAACCAGAAAGAGTTCTCCTTTCCCGGTATCCTTTTCCTTGGATCTCTTGTGCTTCCAGCTCCTTTTCTCCACAAAGTATTTCATTCCTTTTGAACATACAACAATGATATATTGGGATTCATTGATTTTCCGATGAAGCCACTCTTTCTGACCTTCTTTAGAGTTTTTCAGATCTTCCCATAAATCTAAAGAAACCTAGGAAAGAAGATTATAACCTTTGTATAATGCTTTTACTTTCAACCACTCAGCCTATTTCATGAATATGCATTTATGGGCTGACATTTATTACAGGTGCTTAAGTGAGTACTTACTTGGGATACTTTAAAAAAAAAAAGCAGAATGTTTGTGTATTGGATGCATAGATATATGCATACATACATATTCACACGCATACACACACACATACATATATANATATATACACACACACACACATACATATATATATACATACATACAGTATATTTAAAAAAAACAGTCTAAAAGACCACTAAAACTTCATCAGTAAATCACTGAATGAAACCAATTTTCAGCGACAATTAAGATTAGCCAAAGATGGAGCCATAAATTACTTCCTTCAGGTTACCACTTGAAAAAGTTGTGTCTGTAAAACCAGCCAATCTGATGGAATGTGATGGTAGATCCTGCAAGCAGGGAAGGAAAAGCCTATCTTAAATTGGGATATTTTTCTAAACCTTGCAATACTTCCATCAGTTCTGGAAAATGTTTTTTTTACCTTTAAGAACTTGTCTTGAATTCTTTTGGCAATTTCCCTTTTTATCCACCCGGTCTTAAAACTATTAAATTGCTATAATTTTTATCTAGGGGTCTTGGATTTTACGTACTATGAGCTAGCTAGCTAATAATGTTTTCCCCTTTTTGCTTCCATATTATGTCAAAGATTATTGGAAAAGAAGGGGAAATTCTGAATCCAATTCAGAGGTCCATATTTAGAATCACAAATATAAATTTCCTATTCTTTACAAAATTCATAATTTACAAAATTCATAATTTTGTAAAAAATATTAAATGTGAAGGATACGCTCAACCCAGTGGAGAAGATTAAGCTTTAAATCATTCCTATCAGTTTAGTATCTTGTTTTTGCTGTGGAAAAAACCAAGCATTTCAAAATGCATTTCTTCTTCTTCTCATGGAAAATTTATGCTAAACGAAGAGAAGCAGAATGTTTTGTAAAGCCAATGTAGTTGTAAGCCATTATGAGTCTGAATATGATGGAGGCATTTATCAAGAAAACTCTGTGAGTAGCTGTGTGAAATAAATGCAAAAGTGACTCTTTAGGAAGACCTGAAAAGCATCCAAAGGAAGTACTTAGACCTGGTACACAGAGAGACAGCCAGGTGCAGCTTCTGAAGCAGTGATGTGAGCCTTGCAAAATATGTTGCTTTTGCAATTCAAAGAGAGGTACTTTGTATGCACTCCAACATTTTGCAAAGCCTCTCTTCTCAATACTTTGCACAGTCTTAACTCTTCAGTATTTTGGAAAGAAAATACCAATTTAGGGGCTTGGTTTATAGGATTCCAGAACTTGCAAATTAAAAAGCATCAAACTAAGATAGCGACTGATTAAATAAACAGTTGCCAGTCAGGGAGCATATATCTCCCAGATAAATGTGATGTTCTTTAATCGAGTGAAGATAATCCTATGGGATTAAATAGAGTAGAATATTATCATAGTTTTAAAAAAAACCTTCTGTATTTTCATTTCTTTAGCACTTGAAACTGGGATCTGAAGAACTGTGCAAATAATTTTTCAGAGTTTCTTTGGGCATGTTCTTTTTAAATTTCGATTTGAAATGTGCATGCCCTCATGTTTCCGAAATCGAAGTGTATAGTTATGGCATGAACTTCTTGAGAGTGTTTATTTGAAAGCCTTGTTTGGGAAATTAACACTGCGAAGCATTAACCTCAAAGTAATCTTTAATTACATTGGAAACACCAGCGCTCTTTCTAAGATTCATTGCAGACAATAATTTCTTTTCCAGGTTGCTCTGGTGAAAGCCTTTATACCATTAACTGCTCATCGCTTTTGTAAAGTGCTGTACTTCATTTCAATCTAAATTAAAATAATAAATCTGATTGTTTCTTAACAAATCAAACCAAGTTCACTTATTTATTTTTAATCATTTTCTGGAAATTTTTATGCCTCTTCATTCCATATTCTCCTCTAGGGAACAATCAATACGTTGTTGGAAGGTGTCGAGTTTAAAGCTTGCTAATATGTGAAAATCAAGATCATTTATGTGCTCTTGAGGTTTTCTTTTTAATAATTCAGAGGCTATAATTTATTTCCAAAAGGAATCAAACAATAAAGTATCTATGTAGTGGCATGACTTCAGAAATTGAGAATGCCTTCAGGATTACAGCATCATTTTAAAACATTGTTTTGTAATTTGGAGCTATAAGGAGGAAGATAATTCATTTCTCTGTTTTAAAAAGCAAAATGCCCCTGCATTATTTGAGGTGTTTCCTGCCTCCTAATCCGATCATAACTTTTTTGAGAAAATAGCATACGTATTTGTATTCACCATTTACCAGCTTCCATGTATTTCTTGCAATGGGTGATGTCAACAGCATCCAGTATTCCAAAATTATACATCTGTGCAATGACATCATCAGTGTTCTTTTATTCAGCTGGAATGATATTTATGTATTTATTTGATTTTTATTCTAAAGTGGAAAGCATACCTCATATTCCTTCCTTCTGATATTTCCCACAAACTTTCTAAGGTGGGTTGGACTGAGAGGGTCAATGGACCCAAGCTGGCTTTCATGCCTCATCTTTTTTTTTTTTTTACAATTGTAACAATGGTGTAACAAGTTAATTTTGTGGAACTTTTCTAAATATAAATTGTTTGGCTTGAGTGGTTGTTAATGAGTTTTAGTTGGTTTAATTTATGGAAAATTATTAGGGAAATGGTGGCCTTTCTCTTCATGCTGCTGCGAGAAGCCCCAGATGGATATGATTACTCCTGAGCATCAAATCAAGCTGGGTCCGTCAGTATAAAAACGTAGCGCCTGTGGGAGAAACCTCCCAGCCTTGACTCAGCTTCTTTCCGACACGACCATAGCAAAGTATCTCTGAAAGCAATTTAGTTAGCAGCAAAAGCAAAGCGATCTTCATCATTGGCATAGTTCTGGGGACTGGTATAGCTGTGCCTTCAGGAGAGTGGGGCTCCACTCTCCTGCACGCCAAGGAATTCAACCCAAAGGAGGCTGTAAGTAGGGAGTAACCCTTGAATCCTCCCACCCACAAGTCTCCCCAGCGATTTTGGCTGCCACAAATCGTAAAGATCGCATCCGTGATAACAGCGCCTCTCAGCATGATCCTACAATTTTCACTTTATTTGCCTATTTTCGCCATTCGGGGGCTTGTTTACAGCCTAAGGAGTGATTAACCCCCTTGTGTAGCCTGCAGCTCTTGCAACGGCAATTTGGAGGCTTCTTCTTTCACCAACACGTGGCCAAGAGCCATTTTGAAAGCTTCTTCTAAAGAAAGTTAGCGAAGCGGCATTTTAGGTGGCATCCATCCCCAAAGGCCAGCTTCTACTATTCGTAGAGAGCTCCTAATTCAGGCTACTGCGATAGACAGTACGTATGAAGGATCATTCCAGACACCTTTTGTGTCTGTTTAGCATAAACTAGGATGCAAAGACAGGTCCACACAGACATGATCTCTCAATAAGGCCCCCCAAGCTGGCAAAAGAAAGAGAAGGAGAACATACGCTCCTCAGTTCTGTTCAAGGGAGGTGGCGGCCAAGATTAGGGCAAAGTTTTTGGGGCCCCTAAAGAAACATATTCAAGCCAAATTAATAAGCAGAGAAACGAAGGCATGCAGCCCTTAGAAAGGCAGTTCAACAAAAACTATTGAGCTAACATGAGGGGTCAACTACAACAGGCTTCCCAACGCAGCAACTCTAGTTGTCAGCCAGCTACTTCTAGGAAGAGGGAAGATCCCTCAGCTCCTCTTAGCCACCTCCAATCCTGGTCCCAGAAAGCGACCTGAAATCCAACCAGGACCCAAAGATTGAGCAAGATCAGGTTCCCAACTTCGCCCAGACTCTTGGGATCTTTCTTCTTCAATCTATCCCAATCCATGGCCCAAAGCAGGCTCTCATCAAAAACCAGAGGCCACTTTTTTACTCCAACAGCAGCAGGTTCCTTCGTCCCGATCCTCCATTGAATGGCAGATCTTCTGACATCAATGAAGTAGACTCCTTAGCCATCAAGATAGAGTCTGGCAGAAGGGCTTCAACACAATCTCAAGGCCCTTCAGAACCAAACCTCAGCCTTCCTTCCTGGCTTTTCCTCTAGCGCAGATTTTCCCAAAGGGGACTAACCATCGCCGTGTAGAAACAAAGGGCCCCATCTTACCTATGTGGAAGGAGTGGACTCACTCAGGGGAGAGTAATGAGGAATCATCTGAGCTCAAGCCCCTCCCCTTATTCTGATCTGGAAAGAGGGAGAAATCTGGACCGCCCAACTTCTCGGAGAGGAAGAGGGAAAGATACTGAGGCCGTGTATCAGGACTCCTTCGGTTCTGTGGTTCAAAACCCGCGCTTTATTCATCTACACAAGGCAACTGGTAACAGCCGCAGTTGTCAGTGGGGAGGAAATTGTCCCCGAAGCCTCAAGTGGTCAATGAGGGGCATGGGGATTCCCTATTCCCAAAACCCATTGGTTCATTTGGAGAACCTTCCCATCATTTTTCTTGACTTAATCAAGGAACAGTTTTGGCCTTATCCACTGAGGCCCCTGCCCATCATCCCAAGCATAGGCAGTGCTACAGTGTGGATCTTCTTAGCTACAGCTCAGGCAGTTCCTCCAATAGATGCCCCAGTTGTGCCTTCCTTCCATCAAGCATTCCAACCTGACTGAGGATGTTACTAAAAGGCAGAGGACAAAACGCTCTGAACAAACACTGAAGTGTAACCAATCAAAGCCTCGGCTTTGGGGCCATCGAGACCTTCGAACCTGCTGCATTGTTTTTTTACAAGGTCCTTTCCATCACTTGCTATGCCAGCTTCAAGACCGTGTACCATCCATCAGACTGTAGGTCCGCATCAAGAACTCAAAAATCAATAGTAGCAGCAGAATTCTTGGTGGACACCACACCCTCAACAGGGCCATGGCGTCATCAGTGGCAGCTAGGAAGACTGCTATGGCTAACAAAAATTGGCTTAGATGCGATGCCTCACGAAAGTGAGAACTAAGCTTCTGCCCCATGTAACCAGTGAGAAGCTGTTTGGACATGCCCTTGGACCATTTGTTGAAGAGAGCACCAGGATAAAGAGGTAAAGTCCTTTCAATCAACAGGATAAGAGAGACATCCGACTCCTACCTCATACCAGCCTCCCCCTCATTCAGGCCGAAACGCTTCTCGCTTCTCACCAGACCCAGAGAGCGTCATTCTCAGGCATCAAGATCATGCCATGAGCGCTACAGGCAAGACCAACAAGCTGTGGGAAAATGGCCCCTTCTCGTGGGATAGGGGGTCGCTCTTTGCCACTGGACTAGACTACTAATTCTCACAAGAACTACGTATGTAGATGCTTGGTTGCAGGTAAACTATGTGGTCCTGACCCTTTCCCTTCCTCTCATTTTGTCCGCAGATGATATTTGTGTCTCGTTGGCTCTCATGTATTTCGCTCACGCGAGCTCACTCGGGATGAGATATCTAAAATGTCCTGGTACAAATAAGGAAACACAATAGATCTACACTGCGTATGTGTTGTTGTAGTGTACAATAATCACATAAAATAAGAAAATTTACTATATCTACCACAAGTCCAACATAGAAAAATCTACCCTTGCCTTCATTGTCTCTCATTTGGGATCTTGTCTTCTTTACGATATGGGCACTTACTGAATATTTGGCCATGGTAGTCAATACACTGGGTGAAAAATTATTATGTTTAGAATAGTCATAGTTTGCTAAGTCCAGTGCCCTGAAAAATTTTAAAACTATTCGAGTGTGACATCAGTTGTGAACGTTTATTCTCAAAGGAAAAAAAACACTATTTTTTTAGTTAAGCTCCTAGAAGGGTGGATGGCTAGTCAGATTGAGAAACGCTCAATTGTCATTCAAATGAGGATCAATTATAAGTTAAATAAAAATATGGATATACTAATTGGTATTGAGTTTTATCCCACTCAATAGGCACTTCCAGGTAAATAAGTGCCGACTCTGCATTCCTTGTTCTGGCAAGGAGAGAGCAGAGATTTTACTTCAGGAGGGCAGGTCTTCTCGTCTCCCCAGGTCCCATTGAAATCATACATTGGAAGCTTTTCTCTTTCCATAGCTCTTCCTCCAGCGCTACATGGCTCGGTCGCACTCACTACTGCTAACGCTTACTTTCTTGCGAGCGATACCATGTACCATCATATCAAATATCCTCCACTTCCATAGAGTTAATCAGAGCACACGCCGCTTCTCGCTTTTGGGCACATACACAAGTCCTAGCCGCATAAGAAGTGCGTTCACATAATAATGCTATACTTGTTAGTTATAGTTCAATACTATTTAGATATAGGCTGCATTGGGATCTGATGCTCACGGTTACTAATGAATAGGTTGCCAGTGGGAGGATTAGGCCATACTACTCGGACAACATCTTTGACAGCGGCGTGTTCATATGCCTCCACCCAACTCTGCTCCAACAGCAACGGATCATTGATTCAAAATCCATTCATCAGAGATTTGCCTTCCATATATCGGAGGTCAGACAGGCAGGTCTAACCGTTGTTCCATTTAGAACATCCCAGAAAAGCCATCTCTTCCAAGAGTACAGATGCTAGCAGATGGCTCCATATAGGAGAAAGCCATCAGGTATAACGGGAAACACACCTTACTACTCTTATGCCGCAAATGTATGTATTTTAGTATCTACCAAGAAGCAAGGGCACATGAGTCTCACTCAAGCTCATAGTTAGTATGTTCTCGATTTTCTCTAAATGGCATCCAAGTATTGGTCATATAGTCGACCTGTCTGCCTCGCTAATCAATGCCGACGCGCATGCATCATGTCTATTAGTCTCAAACTTTTGGGCAAAATCAACTGTATTGTCATTCAGACGCCTCATATAAGAACTGTTCCCATTCAGCAAACTAAAATGGGGCAATTGTGGAACTTCTAGTATGACATATTAAAAATCTACAGATCGAGGTTCCGCATTGGCTTTACGCAACATATTGTAAGCATGTGCACCCTTTATTCTATAACTGGACCAGAACCCCCAAGACCCACTCACATATTTCTGTCATATCGCTTAGATTATAAAATTTGCCTCGTCTGTGCAGACTTTCTATACCGAGTGGCAATCACGGGATGTTGGTGCGCTTTTAATCGCGCGATACGCTGCCTTGTATTAGAGCAGAATAGGACGGAGAATATCGTCCTCGCACTCTATGCTCAAGGGATCTGGGCCACAGAACAGAGAATATAGCTGTTTCAGTCTAGCTACACCTATGGGATAAGTCTCCATTGAGGTTTGGGAGTACAATACCTGAATAATCCAAAGATTGGCGCTACGTGGTATCTTCATGGGCTAAGGGATTTTGGTACCCTTGGCCTAGAACTTCAAGCAGAGGCGACAATATTTTTAAGGTCTTAGACGCCTTCTATAGGGGAAACATCTATTAAACTAGGGACAGGCGAGACTGGATATGAGTGGGTCCATTTTTGCGGTTGAACAGACTCTCAGAGCATTTAGGGTTTTATCAGATAATGCGCGCCCTTTTAGCAGCATACTTGAGGCAACGTGACGGGCGCCGCCAAGCGATCCAGAGCGTGCATCTCATTGGGAGGGAGAACGCAACCGGAGAAAGCGCTTGGTGAGGTTAAGAGAGCTTCCAAAGAGTATTGGCACACAATTTCTGCTTGCGCTCAGTAATCAGGAGACAGGGGGCTAGATAGAGAGCCTCTTATCATCGGGATTGAGAGAGCATCATTCCAAGAGATCACTGATATCTTAACACGTAATTTGGCTAGATCGCCAGCTCAGCGACCCAGTAATGAAAATATGCTACTCCTGCACATTCACACATAGAATGGCTGTCTCTACGCCCACGTGCTCCATTTCAGGAGGTATACTTCTTCGCTCTCCTCAGGTTTTGGAGCGTGCACCTGGAGGACAAGACCTTCTTGCCTCTCTGCCCTATACGACTGCTTCTACAGTAAAGCACCAGCATTTATGTGCACGATATAGTTGGTCTTTTCTCAAGTGTTAAGGAAGCAGCAAATGAGACGCATAATAGCTCACTTTTGGAAGCAGACTAGCACATTCAACTGAGAGAGATTCTCTACTTACACTTACCTCATTTCGCAATTCATTTCACGAACGGAGTGGAACAGAGTCCTATCAAATGCAAATGAAGAATAAGTATGATTGGTGAATATAGAAGATGGAGGCATAAGTATAGGCCATACTCCTTAAATCACCCACAACTCATTGGCCGATGAGAGACTCTAATCTGAATTTTGCAAGATCTGGTGAACCCTGTCTTGTAGCCATCCTGGATGATTCCCAGACCAAACATGATCTCACTACTCAGGGGAACACTGCTCCACCCAATCCGCGCAGTAGGTTCAAAATTTGACCATGTGGTCACTTGAGCGACAATTGTTAAGAGAAAGCTAAATCCAGTACACAAGGTCATCTCTATCACTATCAGACATCTTGTAGAAGAAATGCTCTCCTACACACAGCAACACTGTAAGTCAAAGGAATGAGGGGATATTTATTTTTTTGGTTCACTCTCGAGGGGTTGTTCAATGGGAAGGCCTTTCTTGCTTGTGAGTTACGCAGAGGGGTCACACATGGTCCTATTGACGTTTCCTTCCAAGATGTGAACAACTTTTTAACAAAGGTCTTGGCCTCACACATTCTCACAACACATCTCAAAGGCTTGGCACTCTTTGATCTATATCAGTCATTCTATTCCCTGGGTAATAATCTCGCGTAATACCTTATCTCTATCCATTCGATCTATATCCATCCTTCCAGTTCAAGAGATTCCCTTAAAAGGAGTCTTCCAA
>BHFT01034435.1:14987-32134 GCA_004320025.1 Laticauda laticaudata | reverse complement strand
TTTCGAACGGATGCCAAGCTTTTTTGTCCGTTTTACATCCTCTTTGCATCCGTTGGTTCGGTGTGACATGGGCTTTAAGTAGAGGCTGTTCCCTCCTGAATTGGAGGAAGGCTTTCTTTCCACTGCACTGTTAATCAAGTACAGTGCCATGCTTTTACCATAGTTTCTTATCATTTCAGCGTCTGTCAGATAAAATGTTCAAATTCATTCTTGGTTGGTCTCAAGTCCAGTGAAGATACCTAGGAGAAATCTTCCCCTGTTATCTAAGAATGGGTTGGACCTATTGAACTTGAGAAAGTGGACAGATTTACAAAATTCTGTCACAATAGTAAAAGTAGTACTGATCTTCCTGACATTGGATTCTTAATTTGGTCCACTTTGAAGGGCTGACAACTATACAACTATTTAAGAGTGTTCTTTAGGTCTCTTGTTGTGAGCCTCCATCTTATTCTCAACTGAGAATAGAAAGAAAACTTTTGTCATAACTTGTATAATATCATATGCCATCATAAATCTCCAATGACTAAATTTCAAGTAAAATAATGTTTGTAACCATTTTGCAAAGTCTCGTCTTTTGAAAATGGGGCACAAAAAAGCAGTACATACCCATGTAATAAATTCATGCTGCTTCATTATTAAATGTATTATATTATGAATTACCAAAAACTCTCATTGGTTTATTGCAAAAGCATAAAATAATTGTTATAGTCAAAGATACCATACTAACATCAAAACCATGAGTACTTTGTTGTGTAAGTATATAGTACACTAAGGTAATATTACCAGCATATGCTATAGAGTATAGACCTTTAGAAAAAGGAGAAAGGAAAGTTGGGTCCCTATAGAAGTATCATGTAGGCTGGACCATGAAGCCTACTTCCAAAAAGGATGCTGGGGTGAATGATAGCATTATGAATCTAAATCCATATTTCTTTGCAGCTTTAAAAAAGATATTACACTGAAGAAAGTATCCCAGAGGAATGGTAAAGCAATGATGTCTGGCTCTGGCAGCTTTGCAAAAAGATAAAAAGGGAACAGACACAACACAGATTTCTCCTTCTTAATTATCCATTCCTGTTGTGGCTTTCTTTTCTAAAGATTTTTTTCCTGGAAATTGTGCAATGACTGCAGATATCCATGACATTTATTGTCAATAAAACAAATCATGTGGCTCTTTTTAAAAAAAAAAAAAAGAGGGGGAGGACAAGCAGTTCTTTGCTATATGTTAACGAGACAGCATTTTTTAAAAATATCAAAGAATTAGAAATATATTAATATGGCACTAATGGCAATTCCACAGAAAAATAAAATCTACAAAATCAAACTCATTTCTAAAGTTATTTTCCAAGGCTTCCTTCAGAATGTCAGATAGAGCAGTAATAAATAATGTAACCATATCAGATCTTTATCATTTGGCTGGACATTAGAAATAATCAGCTCACAAAGTGGATAGTGGATATAACATTGTAAATTATAAATCATTGTATTTATTCATCTGATTCTTTCAGATACGGCATCTAAATGAGAAAGCCTGGGTGATATCCTTAGCTAAGTTAGTTTTTTAAAAAGCAACAATTCATATCTGCTTAAAAGATCATGTCTTCCATGGTACAGAAATGTATAAGAGACATATTTCTGTACTTTGTTTGCAATAATCATTGTAAGACTTTTTTTCCAGAAGGAGGAGCAAAAAAATCTTTCTCAATGTTCATCTCCATTCAGTACCAAAATCCATAAAGTATTACACACTTTCAGTCCAAGCTATCTCATGGGTTTATTGTGGTAGGGAAAACTCATCAGAAATTATTTAACAATAACTCTCCAATGATTAAAAGGCACAGAATACAAATATTTGAAAACTGTGTCCTCAAATGTGAATGAATCCATGATGGCAATCCAATATCAGCAGGGGAATCCTTGCTAGAGTGCCCATGAAGGTTGTTCAGCAGAGCCATAAAAAGAAGCTGGAGTTTCTCAGTGACAACAATATGAAAACTCTCTCAGGGGAAATACAGTTGGCCCCCACATTATTTTGTCTAATACTACAACCGAAGGCATGCTATTCACTTGGGAATTTGTAGAGTAGCAGCTGCTTCAGAACCAGAGTGCTCTTAGAACCAGAGTGTTTTTATCAATTAACTCAATTTTAACTATTACATGCTCATTACTGTTTTGTTTTATGGCAGTTTATTTTTCTAAAGGTGGGCCTTATTGGATGTGTTCATTTACATTAAATTAAATTTAAAAAGAAAACAACAAGGCATTGTAACTCCCAAAGAAAGGTGGAATATCAATGCAAGGAATAAACTGTGAAGGAGCATTTTAGAGCCTTGCTAACGTGTGGCTTTGGTTTTCCCATTTAATCAAAGTTTCTAAGATCACAAAAGTGATAAAAATAGAACTGCCTCATCTACTTTGGTGGCATATCTGATGCAGATATTAGATAGACAGGATTCTTGTTGCTTGCTTGGCTCCCATTCTCGTTAACTAAATTCACATAATTTATGACAGCTTTCTCCATGTTGATCCCTTTTAGATGTAAAATCCCAGGATTTCACAAATCCCAGGAATTGTAATGCTAATACACCTGAGGAGACGATTGCTTAACCCATGGAATGCTCTCATTCACATTCCAGACATTGCATTACACCCACTAAGACCATTACAGACAGAAAACTAATCAATTTCCAGCAACAGGGGATGGAGTCATACTAAGGCCTGCACAGATTCATAAAAAGATTCATAGCCCAAAAGAAGTTAGAATTAGAATTTAATCTAGCTGTGCCAGCCAGTATGGCCAATTGAGATGTGCTGAGAATTTTAATCTGCCACTTCCTAAAATACTATTTGGTTCACAGTAAGGCACAACAGCATACATATTGCAAGATTCATGATTTAAATCTGTGGCAGAAAAGATAGGTGTGTGAGAGAGGGTGGGGGAATCTCAAAATAATACCAATAAAATGACAGCATTTCTCATATGAATACAGAACCTATTATAAGATGTATTGAATCCTACTCATTCGATTACTTATCATGACCATACAATCAGATGGATCTTATACTATACAATAGTATAAGACTAAACCATCTGTCAGCCTTCAAGATCTTCTACTATCGCTTTGCATCTTTTGGCTGTCATAAGTAATGGGGGGAGGAGGGGGGGAGTCTGGGAAGCGAGCTGGAGGTGTTACATTCTACTGTTGTATAAAATGAGGAGGAGGGGAGCATACATTCAGGTTTAGGTTTCTATTTCTCGCTTAGCTTTCTTTTCTCTGCGCAGCTGCAACCCTTTATCAAAATATGCCAAGGTCAATGGACAGAGGCCTCATCACCACCTGAAGATGCCCACATGATCATATTCACAACTTTTAATTGGAAGATTCAGTTAAACTATTGGGGGTGGGAACATTTCCATCACTTTGTATATGTGATTCACACGCCTAATTTCTCAGATTCAGAATTATCTGGTTGCTACCACTTCACTTTCAGTAAAAGATAACTTTTCTCTAATCTAAAGAGTCTAAGTATTTCTTTCTTGAATTTTGAATGGAGCACCAACTGACATATAGAGTATTCCAAACAGTGACCATTCTGTTGCTGAAGTCGTATTTCCTGGAAATGAGTTTTGTGCAGTTTACCCTGAGTTTGTATCTATTGTGTGCCCATGTATTGTTGGGGTTGAAGCTGAAGTAGGACATTGTACCTACCAGAAGCTTCTCGGGAAACCACAACTGAATGAAGAACTCCTGGTGACCTTCTGCCACTGCACCATAGAGAGCATTTTAACTTACTGCACCTGTGTATGGTTTGCCAATTGCACAGTGGCAGATAGGAAAGCACTCCAGAGGGTTAACATCATTGTCCAGAAGATCATTTGTCCTCTCCCCTCTTTGGGAGAACTTTTTAGTGCCTTTCTAATGATTGATTGGTGTATTGATGGCCAGCGATTGGCTGTTGTTTCCTTGTGCTGTTGGACTCCTCAGCTCCTAAGGACTTGATAAATGGCAGGGGATTGCCTCTGACTATGTGGGATGGGTGGGGAAGCTAACTAGATTGTAAGAATACAAAACTCATTGGTAGCCTCACATTGCAGGGAACAAGGACATACATTCAATTTCATAGCTACAAAGATTGTTGGCTGAGCAGGTCCAAAAACAGCCAGGGAAATAATTGAAGCCTGGGAAACAGTCAACAGGAGTGCTGATTTACTACCAGCTTATCAAGTACTTAGGAGTTGAAAACACAAGGAAAACAACAGCCAATCGCCAGCCATCCACACACCAATCAACCAATAGGAAGGCACCACCTAAATATGAAACATAGAGTAGCTCAAAGCACATATTCCAGTAGAGATGGGCTTCATCATGAGTCCAAAAGCTAAAGACTAAAGGAAGACTAAATCTCCAATTCTGGTGACTGACCCAGATCTTGCAAAATAGCCAGATGTGAAACGGAGAAATTGACTGCACTCAAAGTGGAGAAGTTCACTCTGCTCAAAATGGAGAAGTTGACCATGCTCATAGTGGAAAAAATTGACCATGCTCCAAGTGGAGAAATGACCACTTTCGAAGCAAAGAACTTGACTGTGTTGGAAGCAGAGAAACTGACCATGCTCAAAGCGGACAAATTGACCACACTAGAAGCACTGAAGCATGCTAGAAAGCTCCGTACTCAGCCTGCGTGACAGGTGCCCATGCCAAAGAAATTAAATGCAAAAATGATGACTGGTCAAGAGATCAAAAACAGAGTCATGTCTTGGCTGGGTTCTTACCTTGATCGGATATGAGCGATGGGGTTCACGCCAGCGGAGCACGATCTGCCCGGCCACTGTCACTCCGTAGAAGAGGTAGTTGATGAAACCAACATAATTGATCAGCGTATATATGTCACTTGTGACCAGCATAAGCAAGGTGGACAGGCACTGCCAGAGACAACATAAAAGAAAATGAGCCAACGGGTTTAAACTATTGACAACGTTGGACAATTCTCCCACAACAGCCAACCACATCTGTGTGTTTGTCAACCTCGACAGCTTGAATAGGGATGGACCTCAACTCCCAGAATCTCCCAGGCAGCTTGATAAGAAGCAGGGGGTTGCCCATGTAACTATGTAGGACGGATAGGGAAAAAGCCGCCCGCCAGATTGCAAGAACACAAGTGAGTGATCAGGTGAGAGACCCAAAATTCATTGGTAGCTTCACATTGCAAAGAACAAAGGACACACATTCAATTTCACAGCTATTCAGATTATGGGCTGAGCAGGTACAAAAACAGCCTGGGAAATTATTGAAACCTGGGAAATGGAACCTTTGTCAGTCAACGGGAGTGCTGATTTACCACCAGCTTAACAAGTACTTGGGAACTTTACCAGGGGTGGGATTCAAACATCCCAGCAACTGGTTCGCTGCCCAGTTGCTAGATGGGCATGGCCATGGTGGGTGTGGCCTACCAGAACTTCCAGTTCAGCCATTTTTCACCTTCCCCAGGGTCTGGAGGCTTCACTCGGGCCTCTGGGAGGATGAAAACGGCCTTCCCCAGGCTCTGGAGGCCCTCCGGAAGCCAGAAACAGGTCTGTTTCCTGACTTCTGGAACTTCTGGCTGGCCGTTTTCCCTCCTCCCAGAGCCTCTGCGTGGATCCTGCACTTACCTGCATTCAAAATGGGTTGCGAGGGGACTCCTGGGAGGGGAGGGGCAGGGCGGGCAGGGCCAGATGTAAATTTAATATCCAGTTCTCCCAAATCGGTCCGAGCCGGTAGAATCCCACCCCTGAATTTTACTGTCTGATGAATTCTGGGAGTTGAAGTCCACTCATCTTCAAACCACCGAGGTAGACAAACACTGCATGTTCTCCTTGGATCTTACCCGCGCAGGATTTCCCCAGATCTCCCTGCCTTTATTTCTCCACTGATTACTCACAGTGAAAAGTAGAGCAGGTATCGGGGTGCACCTTTGGATGTGAATCATGGCCAAGACGCTGGGAAGATGCCCTTCGCGGGCGCCAGCAAAAAACAGCCTAGGGGAAGAAAGAAAAATAATATTGCAAAAGAAAACAATAGCAAGTGGAGACAGATATTATTGGTGTGTTCTATAATCAGCATTGGAGATGCTCTGTGTTTTGAACACAGTTTACTCATGCCCTTCTTTGGTTGAAATAATTTAAAGACAACTGCCTTCCCTAGGCAGATTGAGGAGATAAAAATTATCCGAGCAGCCAGCATCAACAATTAAAGCATCACCTCGGGGTGCTAAAATCAGAGATCCGATTCTCTTTCGTAACGCTGCTCTGAGCAATAAATCTCATCAGGGGAAAAAAGAATGAATACAGATAGTCCTCAACTTATGGCAAGAGGAAAATTTGGTCGAAAAGCAGTGCAGTCATTAAGCATATTAGCAGGCGACCAGATCTAATTTTACAATCATTTTTTTATTGTGGTTATTAAGCGAATGGTTATATCTCCAAAGGTCGTTCTAGATTAGATTAACAGAGTTGGAAGGGACCTTTTAGGTCGTCTAGTCCAATCCCCCCCCCCCAAGCAGAGACCCTACATCATTTATGGCAAATGGCAGTCCAATCTCTTCTTGAAAGCTTCCAGGGATGAAGCTCCCACAACTTCTGAAGGTAACTTCTGATCCATGGGTTGATTGTTCTCACTGTCAGAAAATTTCTCCTGATTTCCAGGTTGAATCAGTTTCCATCCTTTATTCCTTGTCTGACCTTCAGATGCCTTGGAAAACAGCTTGACCACCTCCTCTCTAGGGCAGCCCCTGAAATATTGGAAGCTGGCTATCCTGTCTCCCCTGGTCCTTCTTTTCACTAGATTAGCCAGGCCCAGTTCCTGCAACTGTTCATTGTATGTTTTAGCCTCCAGTTCCCTCATCATCCTGGTTGCTCTTTTCTGTACTTTTTCTAGAGTCTCAACATCTCTTTTTATAGTGTGGTGACCAAAACTGGATGCAGTACTCTAGGTGTGGTCTTACTAAGGCTTTATAGAGTGGTATTAGTACCTCCCTTGATCTGGATTGTATCCCTCTGTTAATGCAATTTAGGATTGCCCTTTTTTGGCTGCCCCCACAGCCTGCTAGCTTCTATTTAGCTGGTTGTCCACTAAGACTCCAAGATTCCTCTCATAGTTACTGCTATTAAGCCTGGTTTCACCCAGTCTATATGTGTACTTTGGGTTTTTCTTGCCGAAGTGTATACGTGACTTTTCCCTACGTTGAATTTCAATTTGTTTGAGAGGGCCCAGGGTTCAAGTCTGTGAGCTTATCTTCTAGGGCAGAGATCTCCAAATTTGGCTGGTGGGAGAATTTTGGGAGTTGAAATCCATAAGTCTTAAAATTGCCCAGCTTGGGGACCCCCGTTCTAGGTGTTAGCTATTCCTGCCAGCTTGATATTGTCTGCAATTGAACTGTGATCAAGGTTGGGAAATCCACCCTGTTGGTTGGGAGGCCAGGTCTACTCACCTGGAGGAAGTAAAGAGGGAGCCGTTGACGCCTCCAAAGGTAGAGAGGGCAACAGAGATGGGCATGATCCAAGCCATCACTCCTAAGAGTTTCTTTCCAAACGTCTGTGGAAACAAAAATAACAAGGAGATGTTGGAGAATCAATTCACCAGGAACCAAAGAGGGATTTGAACGTTGTTTATGGAGACTCACCACTGCAACAGCGTTGGAGGCCAGAAGCTCCTGGGGAGACATGGCGGTGACGTAAGCCACATTGGCGAAGACATAGACAAAGGTCACCAGGGGAATGGAGATAAAAATGGCTCGGGGCAGGTTCCTGTGGAGGACAGAAAAAGTTGAGGTGGCGGAGGTGGAACATACAGGTGGGCCTTCTCCATCTCTCACACCACCAGGAGAGGCTCTCACTCACTTGTAAGGGTCCACCAATTCTTCAGTGACGTAGTTGAGGAAGTTCCAGCCCCCATAAGCGAATGACCCTTGTAAGAAGGCCAGAGCGACCCGCCCCACTTCTGGAGCTTGAAAGAACTCAAAGGCATTTTTGGGTTCCAGCCAAAAGTACTCTCCTACATCAAAGGACAAAAAACATCCTCAGCCATTATTGAGGTCTCTTCTGTTTAATTTCCTTTCCCAAACCAGCTATGTCTCCCCCTCTCCTCCTTCCCTGTGGGCAGGAAATCAGCCCACTTTATAAATCAAGCCACCCCAAAATGGAATCCATGTTCCTGTTTACACCTTTGTGACCTCTTCACCCCCAATAGGGCAGGAGAAATGCAGAATACAAGAGCTGGAAGGGGCCTCAGAGGTCTTCTAGTCCAGCCTGCTGCTCAAGGAAGAGACTATACCAGAGGTCTCCAACCTTGGCGCCTTTATGACTTGTGGACTTCCACTCCCAGGATTCCTCAGCCAGTATTCTGGGAGTTGAAGTCCACAAGTCATAAAATGGCCAAGTTTGGAAACCACCATTTTATAACCTGTGGACTTCAACACCCAAGATTCCTCAGCCAGCATTCTGGGAGTTAAAGTGCACAAGTTGTAAAGGGGTCAAGGTTGGGGACCCCTGCCCTTTACCATTCCAGATCAACTTCTGTTCAATCTCTTTAAAAAACCTCCACAAAAGCACCCACAAACTTTGGAAATAATACGCCCAGTTGGATCAGACTCATCTCACCTTTGCAAATTTGCACAATTCCCATAATAATGATCAAGGCCAGAGCCAGCAGCTTCCCAGTGGTGAAGATATCCTGGACACGGGTTGCCCAACGCACGCTGGCACAATTCACCCAGGTCAGCAGCACTGTGGAAAAGCAAGGAAGACCATGAAGAAGGAACCATCACTGACCTCATCTTCTCGCAACCCAACGTTTTTCAACCCAAACTATTTCCTACCCGTGAGTAAAACCAGGTCAGGAACAATGGGGAAATGTTCCTGATAACACTTTATTGAGATAAGATGCTGGCCTCTCTTGTGGACATTACAGATTAACAGAGTCAGAAAGGACCTTGCAAGTCATCTAGTCCAACCCCTGCCCAAGCAAGGGAACTACGCTATTTCTGACAGATGGCCATCCTGTCTTTTCTTGAAAGCATCCAGGGATGAAGCTCTCACAACTTCCGAAGGCAACTTCCGTTCCTATTTATTTTTGTCCTATTTACTTTTGTATTTAATTTTGTTCTATTTCCTTTTGTATTTTGTGTGGAACTTCTGTTTCATGGGTTGATGGTTCTCACTGTCGGAAAAATTCTCTTTATTTCCAGGTTGAATCTCTCCTGGATCAATTTCCATCCATTATTTCTTGTCTGGACTTTTGGAAAATAGCCTGACCCCCTCCTCCTCTCTGTGGCAGCCCCTCAAATATTGGAAGACTGCTATCCTGTCTCACCTGATCCTTCCCTTCACTGGGTTAGCTATGCCCAGTTCCTGCAACCAACCGTTCATTGACCGTGGCAGCCTCCTGATTGACATTTGGATGCTTGACAACTGACTCGCATTTATGATCCTTTGTGGTGTCCCAGGGTCCCCTTTTGCGACTTTCCCATAAACAAACTATGTTGTTAATTTAACCACTGTAGTGATTAACTTCACAAATTGTGGCAAAAAAGGTCTGAGGCTCATGATTGAATTAGGCAATCGCTGGAAGCCTGACACGAGTTTTGTTCCATTTTACGATCTTTCTTTGCCACTGTTGTTAAGCGAATTGCCATGGTCGGTAAGTTAGTCACACGGCTATGAAGTGAATCTGTCTCTCTCATGGACATTGCTCGTTAGCGATGACCCCGGGACACTGCAGCCATCATAAATAGGAACCGGCGGCCAAACATCTGAATTTTGATCCCGTGATCATCAGGAAAGGTCGTAACTGTGAAAAATGGCCCCTATGTTTAACTTTGAATGCACACTAAACCAACAATCGTAAGTCAAGGACTATCTGTATAGTATACCATCCTGGCCAAATAGCTGTCCAATTGTCTTCTTAAAAAGCCACAACTTATTTTTATCTATCTATCTATCTATCTATCTATCTATCTATCTATCTATCTATCTATCTATCTATCTATCTATTTTTAATTATTTTCATCAACATAGGTGCTTAATGAACATTGTGTCATCTGAGTCATTTTACTTATACAGTCTAATATTAATCATAATAAAGCTAATAATGCTAATGCTAATAATTGTAATAATACTATATTGTTTGCTTATATAATAATAATAATCTTTCATTATTTCCTTATACTTAATAATAATATTTGCCTTCTAATTTCTACTTGTTATCTAACCGCTGGTAAAACCCATGTTTAAAAGTATTCTGTTCCTTCCTTGCCCTTTATTAGTGTCAATCTATCCATCTTTGCCCAGTCTAATATCTTTTGGATTAACTTCTTATCTGTAGGAGTATCCTCATTCTTCCAATGTTGTGCAAATATAATTTGCGCCACTGTATTTTCCCCCAAAATACAACCTACCCTGAAAGTCAGTCCTAGTTTGATTTTTACACCTGTGCTCGATATAAGCCCTACCTCCCAAAATAAGCCCTAATTAAGACCCCACCCACTCCAGAGTGGATAGAGTGGACAGGTAAAAATTAAGCTAGGGTGGGGATGGGGGTGGTGGAGCTGCCTTACTACTTACCTTTGGATAGTTGTAGCCAGGCCTCGCACACCCCGACACCTGCCTTGCCGGCCCATTTCTTCTGCAGTCAGCAAGGCTTTCCTGAAGGCCTCTGGAGCTGAGAGCAAAGCTCAGGATCGATCCAGAGTTATCGACTGTTCCTGGCTGCGAGGCCTTCAGTGAACCCTTGCTGGCCACAGAAGAAGTTCCTGAAGGCCTCTGACAGCGAAAAGGAGGCCAGGGGCAACACATTCAAGTGAGGTTAGTCAGTGGATGACATCCCCTGAAAATAAGATCGCATGCCTTTTTGGGTGGCAAAAAATATATAAGACAGGGTCTTATTTTTGGGGAAACATGAGTAATATTAAATATGTATTCCCTTTGTTATAATTTTCTGATATTATATCTAACCCACAACTTCTGGTAGCAGCCAGTTCCATGGGCCAATTTCGGGGAACAATTTCCCCTGAGGCCTAGCTGGCTTCACTCCTTGATGAGTTTCCATGTGTTGCTTGGAGTTTAGTGACCCGCCATTAAGGCTGTAACCTGAGATTAAATCTCACCGTCAGTGGGACAAGGGAAGGAAAAATACAAGGCCCTTCAAAGGTGGCTGGATGTCCCCGTTTTCTTCTTAGGGAACGAAAACAGAGAAAGCAGTGACCTATTTGGCCCAAGGCCACCAGCATGGAAAACATCCCATCTGCAGACAGGCTGACCTTTGGGTCCTGTTGTGCGCAAACAGGGACAGATCAACAGAAACTCGAACCTCTTGCGCCACCCCAGGGAACAAGGAAGACCAAGCAACAAACCACGGCTTGTTCTTTCTTGTCGCCTACCGAGAACGCACAGAAGGGAGAGATTAGCCAGAGGTGGAATGCAGCAGGAGTTTCCCCATCCTTGGCAACTGTCATTTTGGGGGTGTGAAGCTCAGTGTATAATTTTGGGGCTCCCAAACTGCCTCATGGGAATCTGATGTTCAGGCTGTCCTCAACTTACAGAGATTTGTTTAGTGACCATCAGCACGGGAGAGCGGCACTGGGAAGAAGGGGCCGATGTCCGTTTTTCACACGGATCTCCATGGTCACATGATCAAAATTTGCAGGACGCTTGGGAGCTAACTCATATTTATGATGGGTGGTCATGGGATTGTCCCTTTTGCGACCTTCTGACAAGCACAACCCATGGGGAAGCCAGATTCACTTGAACAATTAGTTGTTACTGCAGAGATTCACTTAACAATTGTGGGAAGAAAGGTGGTAAAACTCGCTTAACGACTGTCTCGCTTAGCAACATAAATTTGGGGCTCACTTGGAAAATTATCTTCCTGATGCAGCAGTATTGTTCACATTTAGATACCTGAACAGGGTGGACTTCAACTCCCAGAATCCCCCAACCAACCAGGCTGGCTGAAGGATTCTGGGACTTGAAGTCCACTCCTTTTCAAGAGCTAAGATTGAGAAACAATGAGATATTTTGGACTTCCTCCAAGCACTGGGATAGGACAAAGGTGGAAAAGGAGTGAACTTCAACTCCCAGAATCCCCTAGCCAACAAGTTTGGCTGAAGGATTCTGGGAGTTGAAGTCCACCCCTCTTCTGCCTTCATCCTATCCCAGCAATTAGAGGAAATCCAGAATATCTCAGTGTTTCTCAATCTTAGCCCTTGAACAAGGGTGGACTTCAATTCCCAGAATCTTTAGGTCAGCCTGGGGATATTTTGGGAGTTAAAGTCTATCCCTCTTCAAGGGCTGCAGGATTCTGGGAGTTGAAGTCCATCCCTCTTCAAGGGTTAAAATTGAAAAACACTGAGGGATAGGTTGAAGGCAGAAAAGGGATGGACTTCAACTCCCAGAATCCCTCAGCAATCCTGGCTTGCTAGGGGATTCTGGGAGTTGAAGTCCACCCCTCCTCAAGGGCTAAGAGATTGAAAAACACTGAGACATTCTGGATTTCCTCTAATCGCTGAGATAGGATGAAGGCGGAAGAGGGATGGACTTCAAGTCCCAGAATCCTTCAGCCAGCCTGGTTGGTTAGGGGATTCTGGGAGTTGAAGTCCACCCCTCTTCATGGGCTAAGATTGATAAACACTGAGATATTCTGGACTTCCTCCTAGCGCTGGGTCAGGATGAAGACAAAGCTCAATTGGTTGCATTGCCAAGTTTTTGTTTCTGCTTCTCTCGTTTTGCGATGTTGGGCTTTATAAAACTTATGATGAACTGCCCCAGAATTGTGTTTATAAGAAGGGCAGTTACCCGAGTCTCATAAATCAATCAACTTCTCCCTTCCTTGATTTTGTAACAGCCTCAGTTCACAACGGGCAAAGGAAATTGGGGGTTGAAATCCACACATTCGAACCCCTTCTGCGAAGAGAGAAACTATGATGTCATTGAATGAATGATATCACTGGACTTGGTGACCCCACTTCCTCTCCTTTTCTAAATGGTAGAACTATAGCAATTTTAATAGTGGTGATTGTTCAGGCTTTTAAATCAATATAATCACAATCAATGATAGGAATGGAATAGCTTGCCTTCATCCTCTTTCAAGAAGAGACTGGACTGCCATCTGTCAGAAATGGTGTAGGGTCTCCTGCTTGGGCGGGAGAGTTGGACTAGATGACCTACAAGACCCCTTCCATCTCTGTTACTCTAAATGAATTTCTAATATACCGAAATACTCAGAAACTAGCCTTTAAGACCCCTCGTTGATGCACGAGTATAAGTAATCCTCGACTTAGGGCTACAATTTCCACTGCTTAGCAAGAGTTGCTAATTGAGTTTTGTCCTGTTTTACGAACTCCCTTGCTGCCGTTGTTAAGTGAATCCCTGAGTTGTTCAGCTGGTATCAAAACTGTTAAGTAAATCTGTCTCTCCCATGGACATCGCTGGTCAAAAGGGCGCAAAAGGGGATCCCAGCTCTCTGGGATGTTGAAACTGTCATAAGTCCAAGTCAGTTGCTAACCATCCAAATTCTGATGACATGACCATGGGGAGGCAACAACGGTCGTAAGTATGAAAAATGATCTGTTTTTTTAAAAAGACCATTATAACTGTATCATCCTTTTTTTAATCCCCTTCTTTTGTGCCTTTTTGCTTTTTGTGTTTATTTATTTTCTCTAAAGGCCCTAATAAAAAAAATAATATTTACTTTTAAAGCAGGAGCTCATAAATACGGTATCCTCTGAGCACAATATTGCAAAATGAAACAATTGCCAGAGGAGGAAACAAAACCAAGTCTGAGCCAGCAGCTTTGGATCATATTGTTTCGCCAGAAAAAAAAATGTTATTTTTTGCTGGCTTCTAAGACCAAACAATTAATTCCTGCCACAAGTTGATGTCCGTATTAAAACAGGAAGCTTTGCTAAAGGGATAGAGGTAATCCTCGGCTTAAGACCACAATGGAGCCCCAATATTTCCGTTGTTATTAAGTGAGGTTTGTCCCAGGTTAAGACCTTTCTTACCATGATTGTTAAGTGAATCAGTGCAGTTGTGAAGTTATTAACACACTTTTGAAGTGAATTTCGACATATAATTTTATACGGTGAGAGAAGGTCGCAAAAGGCGAACACACAATCCTGGGACACTGCAACCATCATACATATGAATCAGTTGCCAAGCATCTGAATTTTGATCCCATGACCAGGTAAATAAATCACTTTTTTTTTCAATGGTTGTTGCAACTTCAAACCGTCACTAAATGAATGGTTGTAAGTCGAGGATGGCCTGCTTCTCTCTTCAGAGCTAAGCTGTGGACAGAATGTGTCACTCAACTGTTAAGCCAGGTTTACTTAGTTTCCATTCAAGGTCTCAGGGGGAATCCTGGCGGCTGACAAACCACCATTTATGGTTTGGTGTGTTGACAAGCCTAACACAGCAGCACATCCCACAGAAAATGGTTTAACCCAATTGTGGTTTAACGCGATGGATTAAATCCATTGATAGAATGATGTCTATGCACTCATTTTGCCTTCTGGTTAACTGTAAGACTCTAAGGTTGTGATGGTGGATCTATGGCATATGTGCTCAGTGGGCATGCGTGCCATTGCCAGCTGGTCTTCTGGTTTCTGGCACGCACATGTCTGCTGACCAGCTGGTCTTCCCATCCACCAGAGCACCAGAAAACGGCCATAAAATCTGCCAAAAAACATGCCATTTTCAGGCTTTTTTCAGGCCATTTTTTTGCCGTTTTCAACGCCATTTTGGCCCATTTTTCAGGCCAATTTTTGGGTGTTTTCAAGCCATCTTTAAAATAGGCCATTTTCAGGTGTTTTCAGGCCATGTTCCAGGTTGTTTTTGGCCAAAAATATCCTGAAAAGCAGGCTGAAAATGGCCAAAAACACCCCCCCCCACAGCCAAAGACAGGTCCTATTTGGGCCTTTTTCAGGCCATTTTTGCACCATTTCAGTCTGTTTTCCAGGCCCTTTTGCGGGCATTTTTCAGGCCATTTTTGGGGTGTCTTCAGACCACTTTTCTGGCCATTTTTCGCTTGAAAAATGGACAGAAAACGGACCACAACGGAACAAAACAGCCTGTTTTGGGGGCCATTTTCAGGCCGTTTTTGGCTCAAAACAGCCCCAAAACTGGCCAAAAAACAGGCATGCGTGCACCGGCCAGTTGGTCTTTGGTTTTCCAGTCCTCCGCCACATACATATGGACACACATGCATGCACATTCCAGTTTGTGCAGTCAGTTGCTAGAAAGGTTCACCATCACTGCTCTAAGGGGACCAATCTGCAAGTAAATCTTTACAGATTTACAGATAATCTGAGTTGGAAGGGACCTTGTAGGTCATCTAGTCCAACTCACTTCCTAAGCAGGAGGCCCTACTCCATTTCTGACAAATGGCAGTCCAATCTCTTCTTGAAAGTCTCAAGTAAATGCACTCAAGTGAATCTTTGTGAGATTCATTAGTCTGTGAGAAATGTACCCTCTTGGAGACTCTTTAAAGGCTTCCCGGCTTTGCATTTCAAGTTTAATTTTAAATTTAAATTTAAATCTCTCCCTCTTGCATTTTCCTCCTTGCATGGGGGGTGGAAGGGCTGGAAGAGGTGAACCAACACCAAGCTTTGCAGATGAGGAAATGGGAACTCTTCCTGCTGAGTTGGCATCCTGTTTCTGGCATTATCTGGCCCAAATCAGCAAGGTTCAAAACAGGAAATGCAGAGCTTAACAGAAAAGCTGTGGGGAGAGGCAGATTGGGAAGTGAAAAACCAGCAGAGCAAAATCCTTCAGATTACAACATAGAATAACAGAAGTGGAAGGGACCATCTCCATCTTGGCAACTTTTAAGATGGGTGGACTTCAACTCCCAGAATTCCCTTGAGAAACGCAAGGCTAACTAGGTAGAGAATTCTGGGAGTTGAAGTCCATCCGTTGGAAAGTCATCATGATTGAGCTATGCAAGGTTGACTGGGGAATTCTGGGAGTTGAAGTCCACCCATATTAAAGTTGGCAAGGTTAAGAAACACAAGGTTTGTTGGGGAATTCTGGGAGTTGGAGTCCGTACATCTTAAAGTTGCCAAAATGGAGAAACTCTTGCTATAGGCCAGTGGTGGCTAACCTTTTCAGTACCAAGTGCCCAAAGCGTGTGTGTGCGCAAACCCCAAAAATTTAATGTGCGTGCATCCCCCGCATGCGCCCCACCCCCCACACATGCACAGCAGAGGCCCGAAGAGCAGCTGCCTGGTGGGAGGCACACATGCATGTGCAACAATCCTGAGCTGGAGCGATGGCTCGCATGCACCTCTGGCAGAGGTGCCATAGGTTCACCATCACGGCTATCGGGTTTCAATGATCTCCTTTTCCAGGGGCAAAACCACAGGGTGGGGAAGAGTACAGGGGAGGTTTGAGCAGGATTTGCGTTAAACCACCTCTGGCACAGGTGGAGATCTGGGTGATAGATTAAAATCTCCTTTTGGAGATCAGAAAAACCAGGAGGGGAGAATGTTGACTTGAATAGATCCTGCTGGTGGGTTTAACAGACCTGCCAACCCCTGATAAAGGAAAATCTGGAGACCCATGAAAAAAAATCTGGAGATTCTATAAAAAATAGTGAGATTCACGGTCACATGAATTGCTAATCAGAGCGTGTTATATCCGGTGGTAGAAAAAGCAAAATGGAGGCGCCCAGAGTGAAAAGAAATGTGCTGTATGTATATATGACTGTATGGTAATATCGATATTGCGTGATCTGAGAAGTGGCGTCATGTCGTTTGTGTGAGAATCAGATTTATGCGCGTATAAGCCGACCCCCAAATTTGGAAAAAAAAAAAAGCGTTTTAAATTTGGCGTGAGATTGAGGAGCCTTGTCGTGAGACCGTGAGACATGCCAAAAAATCGTGCGACTCACGGCAGAAACGTGAGAGTTGGCAGGGCTGGTTTAAGCACCTCTAGGATCAAGGCTGATCTGGGAAATCCAAAAATAGATGGGCAAAACTGACCATTTGCAACGAAACCCTAGGAAGATCTGGAAATAATTTTCCAGAAATCAGCCAGTTACCGGTAGAATTTAGAAAGCTTCTCCAGATCCCAGCAAGACCCCAGTGGATTAGTTCTCCTCCCCCCCCCCCCCCAC
>BHFT01034435.1:0-14975 GCA_004320025.1 Laticauda laticaudata | reverse complement strand
CCCCCCCCCCCCCCAAAAAAAAACAACCCAGGCTGATCTCCTAGAAGGAGATTGTCTTTCTCAGTATCCTTGGCAGTCATAAGGTTGGAGCCCAGCCCAGCCAGGCTCTGAATTTTGGATCTGACCCTGGAAGAGAAGGTAGGGCTGCAAAAAAAATCTTGCAAAATTTTCTAGCACAGCCTGTCCCAGAGAGAGATCCAGGCTGGGTGTCCCCTCCCAACCTCAAAATAGACCCAGCCTTCAGTTCAGCGTGGTCACTGCCCAAAATGCCAACTTTTCTTGGGCACGCCTAATTTGAGGTGCCCACACTGTTTGTCCAGGCCAGCTTGTGACAGCTACCAACCAAGGGTTGGTACCGGGAAAAACAACCTTAGAAATGACCTGGGATGGAGATACGGAGCTGAAACCGACCAGTAGGCAGGCCAGATAAAGATTTTAAAAAACCACCTTCAGAAAATTTCCAGGGACACCGACCTGTTTCGGCCTGCTGGGCTGGAATCACCCAATCTGGTCAATGTGTCCTGCTTGCCTCCTGTTCTGCTTCCATCCTCCCCAGCAGTCAAGGATTATGGGCCTTGAAGCCCATCAGACCCAGAAGGATACCAAGCTGAGAAAAGCAGCCCGGCCACATGGTATATAATGCTGTTGGAAAAGACCTCGGAGATCTTCGAGTCCAACACCTGCTCAGGCAGGAAACCCTAGGCCCATGATGTTGAACTGTGGTACGTGTGCCAGAGGTTGGATGCAGAGCCCTCTCTGGAGGCACACATACCGTCGCCAGCTGATCTGGTTTCTGGCGCACCAGCCAGCTGATCTTCGCGGGTCCCAGGGTGCTGAAAACAGGCCAAAAAACCAGGGTATTTGCAGGGGCATTTTCAGGCTGTTTTGGCCCCAAAACGGCCTTGAAATGGCCCGAAAAACAGCCTGACATAGTCCAAAAAACAGCCTGAAAACAGCCCTCAAATGACCTGGAAATAGCCCAAATAACAGCCTGAAATGGTCCAAAAAACAGCCCGAAACACCCCAAAACCAGTCTGAAAACAGCCCCAAATGGCCTGGAATAGCCCCAAAACAGCCTGAGATGGTCCAGAAAACAGCCTGAAACATTCCAAAAACAGCCTGAAAACAGCCCTAAGTGGACAGGAATAGCCCAAAAAACAGCCTGAAAACAGCCCCAAAACAGACTGAGATGGTCCAAAAAACAGCCTGAAACACCCCAAAAACACCCTCAAAACAGCTGCAAAATGTCCTGAAAATAGCCCAAAAAACAGCCTGAAAATGGCCCCAAAAAAGGCCTGAAATGACCCCCAAATCAGCCTGAAAACAGTCTGGAAACAGCCCCCCAAATGCCCCCAAAACAGACGTGCGTGCACTGGCCAGCTGGTCTTCGGGTTTTCAGTGCTCTGGCACACGTACATGCCTGCGCATATAGCTTGCGTTGTTCTGGTTTGGGCACTTGGTGCCAAAACGGTTCGCCATCGTTGCCCGAGACCATTTCGGACAAGCCTCGTCTTGAAAACTTCCAGTATTGGATCATTCACAATTTCTAGCCTGGTGATGCTCACCCTGGATGAGTTCAAAAATGGGTGAACCTCAGATATCCAGAATTCCCCAGGCTGGGGGGAATTCTGGGAGTTGAAGTCCACCACCCATCTTAAACTCGCCCCAGGCTGAGAATGGCTTGCATCTATCTTTTTTTCCTCGGACTCAGCCCGCCTGTCCTAAATTCCTGCTCCCGTTGATATTTTTCTTACCCCTGTTTTATCTCTCTTCCTAATCTCCCCCCTCTTCTGGGTCACCTCCGATCTGTCCTATTTAAGCTGCTTATTGTGGTTTATTTTATTATTATTCTTTTTCTCATTCCAACTCTGCAATCGGAGGGTTTGGGCACCAAGCCCAGCCCGTTGGTGGGTTGTGAGAGGTTCCTTCTTGCGGTGAGATTTGAGGGGGGGTATATTCTGCCCTCCCCTCCTCCTCCTCTTCCTCCTCCTCCTCTTGTTTTCCTAAGCTCATCTCTCGTCTCTGTCATTCCCCCCCCCTCCGCTGACTCAGCACGGAGTAACTGGCTTTGACCTGATTAATAAAGTTTTGCTGATTTGCAGCAGAGGCCTTGCCCAAGCATCCCCAGCCCAATCCAATCTCAACCTCCCTCTCTTATCCAGCCTCCCCGCCTCTCCTGCCCTGCTGAGAAGCTGGATATTGGAGGAAGAAAAAAAAAGGAGCAAAACCAGTTTGTGCCTGATCTTCCCAGCCTTACAATGTCCTAAAGTAGCCTCAGGCAGGATATTTTATCCAACTCCCCTTGGAAATACTTTTTCGGTTCAGGGCCTGAGAAGGGATCCCCTCCCCACGAGCTCACCCACCACAAAAGAAGGGTTTTGTAGGATAGGATGGGATAATGAAGCATAGAGCAGAATCGGAATAGAATAGAATAGAAAATATGGGATGGGATGGGATGGGATGGGATAGAGTAGAGTAGAATATAGAAATAGAATAAAAATAGCATAGAATAGGAAATATAACAGAATAGAGTAAGGAAAGAATAGAATAGAGAACAGAATAGAATTGAATATAATAGAGAATAGAATAGAATAAGGAAAGAATAGAATAGAATAGAATAGAATAGAATAGAACAGAACAGAACAGAAAAAAGAAAACATGGAATGGAATGCAATAGAATTGAATTGAAAATATGGAGTAGACTACACTAGACGATGGAACAGAATGGAGCAGAACAGAATAGAAAATATGGAATGGAATGGAATGGCACGTGCTTATGACGGTTACAATGTCCTGAGATCACATGGTCCCCTTTTGCGTACTTCCCAGCTGGTTTCTGACCAGCAAAGTCAATGGAGAAAGACGGATTTACTTAATGACCACATGATTCATTTAAAAATTGAAGTGACTCACTCAAGGATGGAAATTCCAGTCTCAATTGTGGTCATGTCGAGAACTACTCATGTGGGGTTAACTTCAAATGCCAGAGATCTCCAGTATCAAATTGCAAAATAGGGTATTGCATTGATTTATTGGCCTTATTGGGTAGTCCTCGACTTATGACAACCATTGGGAAGGGAACTTCCACTGCTAAGCAATGCTAAGTGATTTTGCAACCTTCCAGTTGGAGTCATGGAATGACTAAGGGAGTCATTAAGTGAACCACATGGTTGTTAAGTGAATCGGGCTTCCCATATTGATTTTGCTTGCTGGAAGCCAGCTGGGATGGTCGCAAAGGGTGGTCACATGACACCCCCTCACAACACAGCGACAATCATATAAACACAGATAGTCCTTGACTTACAACAGTTCATTTAGTGACCATTTGAAGCTAATAAAAAAGTGAACGTTTTTCACACTTACGACCGCTGCAGCATCCCGTGATCAAAAGTGAGACACCTGGCCACTGACTCTTATTTATGACGGTTGCGGCATCTCCTGGGGTCATGGTGATTCCCCTTTTGCGACCTTCTGACCAGCAAAGTCAACAGAGAAGCCTGACTTGTTGAGCAACCGTGTGTCTCACTTAACGAGTGCAACAATGGACTTGATCGCTATGGCAAGAAAGGTCGTTAAAGCTGGGCAAAACTCAAATTAACCATGGTCTCGCTTAGCAACAGGAATGTTAGGCTCAGTTCTGATCGTAACTCGAGGAATATGTATCTGTAATTTGCAGATAGCCAAGCATCTAACTCTTGATCATGTCCCCTTAAGGACACTGGAATGATTATTATTGCGACAATCGGTCATAAATGCAAGAATTGGTCATAAGTCTTTTTTTTCAGTGCCGTCGTAACTTGAAACAAGTGGTCATGTGTCGAGGATTACCTGTTTATCCTCTTGGCATTAGCGACCAGCACAGCTAAAAACCATCCATATATCTTTTTCTCTCTTTCAAACGAAATTATTCCATTTTCCATCTCTTTTTTGGGTTGGATGTCGGTTAGCCCTTTTAATCGCACAACACCCCTGCGAGGTAGACCGGAGGGTAAGAAAAAGGAACTGAACTCAAAGTCACTCAGCAGCTTGGAAAAGCCAAAAAAAAAAAAAAAGCAAATCAGCAATTTGGACAAAGCCTCTGGACGAAGACAAAGAGACTTTCCCACAAGGTTTGTACAAGTAAATTCACTCTAAAAGACAAAATAGCTGAGCAATGTTGTGATTAGAATTAATTGTGCTGGTGAATTAACCCTGTTTGAACTGCCCTGTTTTGATTGGAGTTTGTTAGAACTGAATTATTTTAAAGCTTCAGAGGAGCCTAATTCAAATGCAAAACTTTGATTTTATTTTTTGGGAAAGACAAAAAGGAAAAAGGAAAATCAATCAATCAGTCTCGTGGTCTGTCTCTCTATCTCTGTCTGTCTATCTACCTACCTATCTATCTACTTACCCACTACATATCTATCATCTTACCTACCTACCTACTTATCTATCTACTTACCTACCTACCTAATCTATCTATCACTTATCTACCTAGTACCTACCTACCTACTTATCGATCTATCTACTTACCTACCTACCTAATCTATCTTCTACCTAACTACTTATCTATTTACCTACCTACTTATCTATCTATCTACTTACCTACCTACACATCTAATCTATCATCTACCTACCTACTTATCTACTTACCTACCTAATCTATCTTCTACCTACCTATCTACTTACCTACTTACTTATCTACCTACCTATCTACCTATCTATCTGTGGTACGCACAGTCCATGGCATACGACTACAATGGAGTCCAACATTTCTGCCACTAAGTGAGACATTTGCTAAGTGAATTTGCCTCATTTTACAGTCTTTCTTGCCACAGTTCTTAAGTGAACCAGAGGGCAGGACAAAAAAAACATGAATGGAAACTCAGCAAAGAGAGAAGCAACCTGGAATTGTGGAAGAACTTCCTAACAGTGAGAACAATTAACCAGTGGAACAGCTTGTCGTCAGAAACTGGACAGTCACTTGTCTAAAATGGTATGGGATCCTCTGGGGGTTGGACTAGAAGACCTCCCAGGTCCCTTCCAGCTCTATACTAATGATGAATCATGGCAGTTAAATTAGGAGCAGGGTTATGAAGTGAATCTGGTTTCCCCCCCTTGAGATGGTTTGTCACAAAAGGGGATCACGTGACTCCAGGACACTGCTACCATCGTAAATATGAATCCGTTGCCAAGCGTCCGAATTTTACTCATGCAGCCACGGGGATGCTGCAATGGTGGTAAGTGTGAAAAACGGTCATAAGTCACATTTTTTCAGTGCCTTTGTAACTTTGGTTGCTAAAAGAACTTGTTGTAAGCCAAGGACTAACTGTATTCATAAGCAATCCCTTTAAGGTGTCTTAAAGGGTATTGACGCTTCTGATAATATCAGCTTTAAAGCACTCTTTAAACTACGGTTCTAATAATCTTAATTAGAATTCTTGATGCATATGGCAAATTAACTAGTATAGGTTTATTCACCCTGGAAAATCGTGTGCACCCTAGAGCTAAATTCACTGCCTCTGATCCAGCCAAACCCTGGAGGGGGAAGGGAGAGTGATTATTCACCAGACTGAATATGAGATGAGGGGATTAAATCCTCTTTACAGTTCATTTCCCATGGAATTTTAAGACAGGGAATTAAAAAAAAAGTCCAATTAGCTGTAAATGGCATCGCAATCGCAATCTGGTGTCTGAAAGATATATTAATTTAAGAATATAGAGGCTGCAAAATTCTTGACAGCCAGTAGGGGCCAATAGAAAATCCAAACTCTTGGTTGCCACCTGGTAGTCATTCAAAGTTTTGCAACCCAGATCTGGTTGGTGGTTCACCCCTTTAGCCTGACCCACGTGGATTTGGTTAGGTTAGAATAACCAGATCTGGGCCACAAAGTTTCAACTGATTCATATTTGTGCCTTGTGGAACCAAGGTTTGTTCAACGAATTAACCTTAGCTGGGCAAATGACAGAACATATAAAGAAGCATCCTTCATGAACTTTGCTTTTTGCTTTGTTCCAATGTGTGGTTGTCTGTTTTTCAAACACATGCATCTTTTGAAGCATCCTTACCACATTTAAAAGACACACAACTTGGTGTAACACTATCATTGTCAGATTCACTCGCCTACTTACAAAGACAGACCCCTGCGAGGAGACGCAACCCGATTTCTGGAGGCAGGCAGGTGGGAAAGATGGGTTGCAGGACATAATTGGCAAAAGTCAGTGCGATCACTGCCTGATTCGTGGGGTAGATCACCAGCACTGCAATCCACAGTCTGAGGAACCTGGAGAGAAACAGACGGGTTAGGAGGCACATCAAGGTTTCTTGGTCTTTACTCCCTTTTCATTACGAAGACCTATAGAGAAGAACAGCAAGAATTCTGACAACTGAATGAGATCCTTTCCAAACAAATATATCCCCCAGTAGATTGAAGTGGCTGTTTCTTCTTTCTAACTGTCACCTGGTAAATGGGGAAATAACAGAACAGAACAACAGAATTGCAAAGGACCTTTGAGGTCCTGTAGTCCATCAAGTGGTTGTCTAATCTTTTCTTAAAAATTTCCAGTGTTGGAGCAACCACAACTTCTTGAGGCACGTTGTTTCACTGTTATTTGTTCTCACTGTCACAAATTATTTCCTTAATGCTAGGTTGCTTCTTTCCTTGATTAGTTTTCTTCATCCACTGCTTCTTGTCCTGCTTTCAGGAGCTTTGGAGAATAGCTTGACTCCCTCTTCTTTGTGGCTGCCCCTTAAATATTGGAAGACTGCTGTCATATCACCCTGAGTCCTTTTTTCCCTTAAACTAGACTTATCCAATTCCTGCAACCATTATTGTTCTTGTTATTTAATGACACCTTGCGGGGTGGAGTCAGAGCAACTGAATGGAGCTGAGTGTTTACTGCCCAAATGCCTTTCCTATTGCCAGTGCAGAGTTTTGTTCAGCAGATACATTCTCATTGCTTCCAGAGAGAGAAATATTGGAAGACTGCTATCATGTCACCCTGAGTCCTTCTTTTCCTTAAAGTGGATACACCTGCAACCGCTCTTCGTATCTTTTATCCTCCAGTTGTCCCCTAGTTGTCCTTGTTGCTCTTCTCTGCATTCTTTCCAGAGTCTCAACATCTGTTTCATTTTGTGGCGACCAAAACTGGATGATATATTCCAAGGGTGGCTTTACCAAGGCCTTATAAAGCAGTATTAATACTTCACGTGATCTTTGTTCATGCTGCCTCGGATTGTGTTGGCTCTTTTCCTTCAGCTGCTACTTACACAATGAACTCCTGAGACCTTAAATCAGGGGTGGGATTCTACCGGTTCGGATTGGTTTGAGCGAACCAGATGTTAAATTTGCAGCTAGTTCAGCGAACTGGGATTGGAACCTCCTGGCTGGCCCCACCCACCCCTCCCAGGAGTCTCCACACAGCCCATTTNGGGATTGGAACCTCCTGGCTGGTCCCACCCACCCCTCCCAGGAGTCTCCACACAGCCCATTTTCAGTGGAGGGTCCACGCGGAGGCTCTGAGAGGGGGGAAAACGGCCCTCCCGGAAGTAGCGGAAATCTGGAAATCGATTTCCCGGAAGTTTCCAGCTTCCAGAGGGCCACCAGAGCTCGGGGGAGTCCATTTTCTCCCTCCCAGAGGCCTGAGGGAAGCCTCCAGACTCTTGGGAAGGGGAAAAACAGCCCTACGGGAAGTTCTGGTAGGCCCCGCCCACCATGGCCACCCCCCACCCAGCAACCGGGCAGCCAACCAGTTGCTGGGATTTTTGAATCCCACCCCTGCCTTAAATCCTGAATTTCTAGATGCCCATCATTGCAAGAGGGCCACACTGCTAAGTCTATCCGTTACTTCTCTTCACCCAACCCAGTTCTCTAACCCTCAAGCCCTGGCGGACAAACCAAATTCCTTGTTCCCTTACAGAACATCCCCTCTTACCCAGCCAGTCCTCCGAAGATGTCCTTGACGTAGGAGTAGTCTCCTCCAGATTTGGGGATGGTGACCCCCAGTTCTGCATAGCACAAGGCACCCACGGCGGTGATGAGGCCTGTGACGATCCACACGATTAAGGCCAGCCCTACGGAGCCTGCATTTTCCAACACGCCCTTTGGCGATACAAAAATTCCAGATCCAATGATGTTACCTACAGAGGGACAAGAGGAGATCACAATGGAGGACAACAACAAGCAACAAACTTTGGGTAGCTCAAAGGTGGTATTCATCAGGTTCTGACCAGTTCTGGAGAACCGGTAGCAGAAATTATGAGTAGTTCGGAGAACTGGCAAATCCCACCTCTGACTAGAGATTTTACAGTATCCTTCCCCTGGCACGGCCACCAAGAACCGGTAGTAATAAATTTTGAATTCCACCACTGGTTTAGCTCCTCCAAGTTTGCAAAGATTTGTTGCTTCGTGTGCCCTCCTGAAGTTCTGGGTGCTCCAACAACTGGAGGTTTTTAGGAGGAGATTAGACAATTATTTGTGTGAAATGGAAGACAGTTTTCCTGTCTGAGCAGAGGGTTGGACTAGCAGACCTCCAAGGTCCCTTCCAACTCTATTATTCTGTTATTCCTGCTCTGGAGCGGGGTTGGTCTCGATTACGTTTCTCAGGCTGTTACTTTAAGATGTTTGGATTTCAACTCCCAGAATTCCTCAGCCAGAAAGTCACCAAGATTGAGATACGCAAGGCTGACTGGGGAATTCTGGGAGTCGAAGTCCGTACAGCTTGAAATGGCCAAGTTTAAGGAATAGTGCTTTAGATTATCTCTATGGGACACCTGCAATCCTTTCGTTCTGAAGTCAATGACCTCCAAAGAGAGTTACTAGTTCCTGTTAGTACAGAAAAACTTCCTCAGAGACGACATTTAAGGTCATATAAGCTTTTATCCCGATCAAATTGTGGGCCTGCCTTCTGTTAAAATCCAAAAATATTCATGCTTGCATTACGACACTTCTTAAAAAGATACTGCCAACTTGGTTATGTAATCTTAAAACATACCGGGTAAATTATTTATGCCTTGCCTGAATGTGTCCCAAGTATGTCCAGAAACCTACGCACAATTATACAGATGATAGGTTATATACTGTAAAGAGTAGAAATAAGATGTTGCTTCCAGAACAATTATGCATGGATATGTTGATGTAAAGATAGCATTTAACCTTCGCAATGCTTATTAAAACGTTTACTAAGGAATCACCTTGAAAACAACAGGATTTACTGGCTAAGTAAACTTGGTGAAGTTTTTCTCACGTGTAAAAAATAATAAAGCTTTTTTTATCAGCTGGGGGATTTAAAAAAAAAAAAAAAAAAAANTTTAAAAAAAAAAAAAAAAGAAACAGGCTCACCAAAAGTGATTGACTTAAAATCCCACTCTCTTCTTGGGCAAAGCAGATTTTATTTCCCCCCTGAGGCTGTTCCAAGATCTCAGTCTGGAATCTGATGAGTGCCAGACTTCCCACTTCATTGGAAATTGAACAGGGTCAATTTTAACCCCAAACAAGGAAGAACTCAGCAAACAAGAATAGGGAAATCATCGCCAGTTTTCCCAACACAATTCCCCAATGCAAATATGTGCCAACCCTTTGGCATCTTATCAATCCTTACATCTGGAAAGATTAAGGCTGCAAATTCAGCAAAGGGTGTGGTTTGGTTTTCAAGCGAGGTACACTTGCTTTGATGTACAGAAACAGCCCTACATTTATATTTATATTTAAATATAACAAACACAATACAGAAGCCTGATGATAGCAGATGAGATTCTGCTGAATCGCTGCTACAACTTTAAAAACACAACTATAATGACATGGGAAAATACCCGAACAAAGCTGAATACCATACATGTAAGTACCTGCAAAAACTTCACACACACACACACACACACACCCCTATATATGTATGTGTGTGTGTGTGTGTGTGTGTGTGTGCTGTTCAGCTTCCTTCGGATATTATCCCACGTCATTGTAGTGCTTTTAAAGTTGTAGCAACGTTTCAGCAGAATCTCATCTGCCATCATCAGGTTTCTGTATAGAGTTTGTAAAAAAAACAACAAACATATATATATATAAAACACACACACACACACACACACACACACACACATATATATATATATCTCATTGAGGGATCTCTCTCCAGACAACTCACGGCTGTGAAGGAAAAGAATATTTTAAAGCCAGGATTTTCTGCAAAACTCTAGGGTTCCAGGAGATTTGAAGACTAAGTAAAAAGTGTTTACAGAAAGCCGTCAGTTATCTGTCACTTTGTTCCTTGATCAAGGACTTCTGGGAAAAATTAAAATGCTCTTGACTCATGCCACACTTTAAGCAGTAAAACATTTTCACTGGCAAAAGGGGAGGTTTTAGCTGTTCCCACCCCCCTTTCCAACTTCTGAACTCCTTTTTTCTGCTGGCTTGTCATCCAAGAATAGAACATAGAATGATGGGGTTGGAAGGGACCTTGGAGGTCATCTTGGCCAACCCCTTGTCCAGGGCAGGAGATCCTCACCCATTCCAATATGGGTGATGTGATAGCAGCCTTCCAATTTCTGAGGGGTTGCCACAAAGAAGATGGGGTCCATCTATTCTCCAAAGCACCAGAAGGCAGGACAAGAAGGAAAGGATGAAAACTAATCCTTTCAACGTAGAACCAAGGAGAAATTTCCTAACAGTGGGAACAATCAATCAGTGGAACTGCTTGCCACCAGAAGTGGGTGCTCTAACACTGGAAGATTTTAAGAAGAGACTGGACAACTATTTAGAGTTTCCTGCTCGAGCAGGGGGCTGGAGTAGAAGACCTCCAAGATTCCTTCGAACTCTGTCATTCTGTCACTGTTATTAATCAGTGGAATAACCTTTCTCCAAAAGTTGTGGGTGTTCCAACAATTGGAGTCTTTTAAGAAGAAATCAGAGAGCCATTTGTCTGAAATGGTATATAGCAGAGTTCTCCAAACCTGATAACTTTAAGATTTGTGGGAGTTGAAGTCCACAAGTCTTAAAGTTTCCAAGTTTGGGGACCCCTGGATATACAGAGTCTCCTGCCTGATCAGGGGGTTGGACTAGAAGGCCTCCAGGGTCCCTTCCAACTCTCTGATTCTTTTCAATGGCTGTCCGATCAAGAAGGAGATTTAGAACAAGGGAACCCGAGGTCGCTTTTGGATCGGCCCAATTTCTGGACAGATCCTACTTTTGAGAAGCAAGAAAGGAGCTCCCGGCTCCGAACATCAGCCAGGAGAATACCTGGGTGGGAGCCATTGATATCTTTGGGAAGCTGGCAGAAATTCATGGGGGGGGGGGGGGGGGGGGAGGGGGAGGGGTGGGAAAAAGGGGGGGGGGGGGGGGGGGGGGGGGGGGGGAGGGGGAGANAGGGGGGTGGGGAACAAGGGTGCTTCAATGATCACTCCCCCGGACTTCCGAAGGCCACTTCTGCCTCTGCCAGTGTTTGTTTAGTGGTCTCCTGGCACCTGCTGAAACAAAGCCATCTGCAAAGAGACGGAGCTGGAACAAACATGCTTGAACAGCTGGCTTCATCGTGGCAGAAAGCAAACTCCCGGACGGACAGGTGGGCGGGCAGGGGAATCTGTTCCTCAGGGCCTGGGCTGGCCAGAGCTTTTCCCTTTCAGATCCCTGAGCTTTGCAGGATAATTTTTTTTTCTGCCCCCACCCCCCCAGTTGTATGAAATTTGCACCTCCTCTCTGGGAGGCTGGAGGACAGGAATTGCACCATGTGGTCTGTTTTCCAGCAGGGAAAGAGAGCTGGCCAAGTTTGGCAACGGGGCAGCAGCGTTTTTCAGAGAAATTTCGTCAAGCTGGGATATGCGATCTCCTCCTACGGCTGGCTCGCAGCTGTTTGGCTTGTTTGTTGCTTGAGGTGGATCTTTCCCTGGGGGTTGGGGCTGTGGTCCTGGCCAAGCAGCCCTTGGGGCCCACAATAAACACCGATCCCATCTAGGGTACGTCTCCCGCTAAGCCCCAGTTCAGTCGGTCTCAAACTAAGGTGCCTGGGGAAAGATGGTTGGGCAGTAGGGCAGAATCCAGATCTCTCACTCCCCCACTCCCTGTCCCTCTCTCTCTCTCTCTCCCTCCTTCCCTTTCTCTCTCTTCTTCTCCCTCTTTCTCTCTCTTCTCCCTTCCTCCTCTTTCCCTCCCTCTGTCATTCTCTCTCATCCCTCTCTCCCTCCCCCTCCCTTCCTCTCTCCTCCCTCTCGTTCCCTCTCCTTCCTCCTTCTCCCCCTCCCTCTCCCCCTCTCCTTCCTTCTCTNTCCTCTCCCGCTCCCCCTCTTCTTCCCTCTTCCTCCTTCTCCCTCCTCCTCCCTTCCTCTCTCCCCCTCCCTCTCTACTTCCCTCTTCCTCCCTCATCCTTCCCCTCCCTCCTTCTCTCTCTCCCTCTCCCTCTCCAAAGCAGAAGAAAGCCAGTAGATTACCAGGCAAGGGGAGGTGAGTTTGGAAGGAAAAAGCTGGCTTTGGATGGATCAATGCTGGGAACCAGAAGATATTAACAGAAGGAAGAGGGAGAGAATTGCAGAGGCCAAAACTGAGAAGAAAGCCCCAAAAAATATAAATAAATAAATAAATAAAGCAGAATTGGAGATTTCATCCAAATCAAAAAACCTAAGAACACAAGGAAGAAAAATCGGTCATTTGATTCTAGATGATCCCCTTGACACCCTTCAAGGGCTTAAGATCAGGAAATAAAGCAGTCCAATTCAGAGCCAGCAAGTGGGGGGCTGGGCAGAAGACCCCCCCTTCCTCCCGAGACACCCCCCCACTCACCCACAATAATGCCACAGGCACTCAGCAAGCCAATTTCCTTCTTGAGCGCCACTCCGCCACCTCCTTCCGTTTTTTCGGGCGCCTTCTCAGGGCCACCTCGGCGACGGGCACCATCCTCCATCCTGCCTTAAGCCAGGTGACCTAGTTGGAGATCCGCAAGAATTCTTGGATTCCGCAGGAGGGCTTTCCTATCGATCACGGATCGATCCCGAGTTCAAAGCTCAGAGGTCAGTTTAGGCAAGCTCTGAGGGGCTCAAACCCAGACAATTCCCCCCTTACTCCAGCTGGAACGCCTTGTCTAAAAGAGGGGTTCTTGTTGTTGTTTTGGGGGGTAGGCTGCTATCAATTTCAGCATCCAAAACTGGGTAGGTGGGTTTTTGTTATTTCTTCCAGAATCCAGCTAAGGGTCTCGTCCGGGGCTCAGGTCAGTTCCCCAGCCAAAGTTACTTAAAAATATTAATAATAATGATAATAATTCTCTGTTCCGGCACTGTTCGGAGAGCCCGTTTGCCTCGATAGCGAGCGAGCAGCCCAGGCTTCTCCGACTCCCAGCAGTTCCCACGTGCGAGACGCCCCGGTTGCACCCCGTTTAGTTGGCTCAAGTTTTCCCGCGGAGCCTCCCGGTTTATTCCGCGATCTCCGGAGCGGGGTTTTTTTTTTGGCAAGGAAGAGCTCCGCCGAGACTGGCCCTGGGTGCGAATCCAGATCGGGCTCGGTTAAGGGGCTGCGAGGCTTCTGGCAAGGATTTTGGGGGTGGTGGTGGGGTCTCTCCTGCTGAGGCGGCCCCGGCTTAGCTCGGGCTCCCTCCTGGCTCGGCGGCGCCGGACTCACTCTGCCCTTCGCGCCTGGCTGCGATGTTTTTCCTCCCGGGCGGCGCTCCGCTGCCAGAACCGGCTGCCGCCGGCCAGGGCGGTGGCCAAGCCTCGCTCCTCCCTCTCGCCTTACCTCCGGCACCGGCTTTCAGTTCGGATTAGCCTCCCTTCGCCCTCCCCCCCACGCGGGAGGGCTGGCAGGAGGGGACCCGGGTGGGAGATAGGGGGTGGGGATGAAAACACGCGTGAGTGGGGATGGGTCCCCTGAAAACACGCGGGGGGCGGGGGAGGTCGGGAGGGTCCCCCTCCTGCCACGATCCGCATCGCTGCATTGGGCTGATCGGGGTCAATTGCAACCCTCTCGACTACAAGTCGCGCACGCGCTGGCTCTCGTGGCGGGCAGTTCCTCGGGTTAACCTGCCCCGGGATAAGAATCCGGCGTGTTCTCGCGTGGGTTGGTTCCAGCATAAGAAGAGACCCATATACACACACACCAGTTACCCCCACTCTCCACAATTCTGTGCCACGATCCGAATCGTGGTATAGGGCTGATGGAGCCAAAGGCGCCCCCTCTCTGCTCCGATCCTGCGCGATGGTTCTTGTGGCGGGGAGTTCCTCGAGTTAACTGACGCGTCTTTGTTTTTTGTTTCCTTTGCCCAGGACAAGAACAGAGACTATTCTCCCTGCTCGCATCCTTACGGTACTAATAGAATGGAATAACCTTATGATCGTGTATAATCCATACTTTGTGTTAGGGGAAAGGAGCAAAACAAAAAGGAATTTTTTTGAAATTTTCCCTCTTAGAACGAGTCCAGCCTTCGTTTCACCCACCCCCGCCGTGCCCCAGCTTTTTTTTTCTCTCTCTCTCTCTCCTCCCTCGAGAACCCNACCCCCGCCCTGCCCCAGCTTTTTTTTTCTCTCTCTCTCTCTCCTCCCTCGAGAACCCAAAAATAGCCCCGGAAATATTGTTGACATTTTGCACGGCTCGCGTCCAAACTAGATTTCTTTACTTCCTTTTCTCCCTTCCTTCTTTTTCTTTCCTTCTTTTTTCCTCTTTTCCTTCAAAACCTCTCCTCTAAACGGCTGGGTTGTTTGTTTGTTTTTCCTCCAGATATTGGGGGTGTTTCCCCCCCCCTTTCCCGACTCCTTCCCAGCTCCTCCGTCCCANGGGGGTGTTTCCCCCCCCCCTTTCCCGACTCCTTCCCAGCTCCTCCGTCCCAGTCCTCTCACCCCCACCCCCCCAATTCTGTCCTGCGGGTCTCTGGCACAAGTAGGATGGGAGGACCCTGAAAACACGCGTGGGTGGATCCACAGAAAGCACGCGTGTGGGGGAAAGCCCCTAAAAACACGCGCGGGGTGGGAGTATCCTGACAACACGCGTGGGGATAGGGGTCCGCCTCCTGCCACGATCCGCATCTGT
>BHFT01034433.1:0-18349 GCA_004320025.1 Laticauda laticaudata | reverse complement strand
CAGTCCTAAGGGAGGTTTGGCTGTGCTTAAAAGCAGAGCCAAAGATCTAAAGACTAGCTAGAAAGCAAGAAATCCAAACATTTCCTGCTTCCTAGTTAATCTAAATCTCCTGCCACAGCAGAACAACTGATGGTCGGAAAAAGGAAAAATAGCAATTTAGCAGGCAAGTTTGCAAGGAAAGGAGTGAGAATTTAGCAGGCCATGTGGGCGACACAGCTTTGTGTTTCTGTGCAGCCTGGATTAATTCCTTTGTGGGGGGTGCTCTAAGGGTGAGATTTCTCTGCGCCCTATCAAAATTTTCTTGCAGCCCACCAGTGGGCCACGGCCCATCAGTTGGCAACCACTGATTCAGACTATTGTGCACAGACAGATGACAATCACATGTATGCTCTAGCAAATAGTGAAAATGAAAGGATTTGGAGTGAACATTAGTAAATACTGGAACACTCAGAGTTAAGTATTGGGAGAAATTGTATTCTCTTAAATGAAATTGGTGAAGGAGAGAAAACACAAAAGAAATGACTGGGCCATTTGGAAATCTAAGAATGAATGAGGATTTGTAAATTATCTTCTTAGAAAAAAAAGTTCTTTGGAAAATATGGTTTAAGCATACAGGTAGTCTTCAATTTATGACCACAACTTGGACTCGAGTTGGTAGTGGTAAGTGTTGCAGTTGTTAAATTAATCATCACATGATCTAATTTTATGACCATTTTCTTGGAAACAAATTACCACAGTGGTTAAGTGAATCAGATGGTTGTTAAGTGAATGAATCATATAGCTAATCATATAGGTTGTTAAGTGAACCCAGCTTTCTCAATTGATTTTGTTTGTTGGATGGTTGCAAATTGTAATTATGTGACAAGATGCTGCAACCATTGTAAATTCAAGTTGGTTGAAAAGTACTGACTTGTGACCACATGACTGTGGGGGAATGTGATGGATATAAGTTTGAGGCCTATTTCCTTTTTGTCTTAATTGCGGTTCTTGTCTCTTCCTCCCTCCTTATTTCTACCTACTATATGTAAGTTAAATAGTGCTCTTAATAAAGTAGCTGTGTAAAGACTACATCTGTACATGACAATTGGAAGAGTGCTCTTATCCTTCTATAGCATTAGGTCACTCAAGAGATGTACGGATGCTGACTTTCATCAGCTCATTGAGAAATATATGAATGTGAGAAAGTTTAGATGAAACATATGATAGACTGAATGATGGAACATTCAAAAAAAGGAGGGGGGAGGAACAGGCCCATGAAACTACACATCAGCCTGACATAAATACCTGGAAAGATCCTGGAAAAGATAATCAAGCAACAGATCTGTGAAAACCTAAAAGCAAGCAAACGAGAAGGCAACATGAGTTTGCCAAACAAATCTTATTTCATTATTTGACAAAGTAACTAATTTAGTGGAGCAGTGAAATGCAGTGAACATAGTATACTTGGATTTCAGTAAGGCATTTGATGAAATAGACTAGATCTCCTTCTTGATAAGTTAGAAAAATGTGGGATAGACAGCATAATCAATAGATGGATTTGTAATTAGCTGACAAATCACACTCAACATGTAGCCCTTATTGGAATTATATCTACATGGAGGAAAGTAAGCAGTGGAGTACCTCAAAGTTCTGTTTTAGGTCCATTACTCTTCAATATCTTCATAAATAACTAACTTGATACCCGTGTTTTGCTACAAAACTTTGTGGCCAGGCTTAGTTTTTGAGGAGGAAAATAAGGGGAAAAATTCTGCTTCTGCCTATTAGCATCCATCGGTATTCATCTGGCTAACGTCCTGTCAGTGTATGAGAGAGTTGAGGGTCGTTTGGAAACTGAAATAGTATTTGCTGTGTGAGCAAGAAGGAGACATCAAGGAGCCTGGGTGTGGCTTAGTTCAACTGTTCTGTACTAAAGTTGTGCAGTGTTGTTAAACTAAACTGAAACAAACTCCTCCCTACTGCTTGTGTTTTGCATTTGGAACAGATTTCTTTTCAGGTGGGGAGGGGATGTAGAACCCCTTAGCATCAGCATGTGTTAATAATAATATGCAAAATACTATTGCTCTGATGGTCATTTCAAAAAATCCTTTCTTAGTGAGCACCTAGAAGCCAAGAGGAACATACGTGCCAAATTTCAAGTTTGTAGGCTTTATGGTTATGGAGATGTTGTGATGATGTGTGAGTGGTATTTCACTTTTATATATATAGACTTAGATGAGAGAATAAAAGGGGAACATCAATTTGTAGGCAATACTAAGCTGACAGGAATAGCCAACACATTAAATAATAGGTTCAAGATTTAGATGGCTCTTGACAGACTTGAATACTGCGCCCTATCCAACAAAATGAAATTCAAGGTAGAGAAAAGTAAGGTCTGACACTCAGGAAAGAAAAACCAAAAGTACAAATACAGATTAGGTGAAACCTGGCTCAATAGCAGTAATTGCAAGATGAATATTGGAATCATAGTGGACAGTCATTTAAATAAGAGCTAGCAGTGTGCAGCAGCCGCCAAAAAAGCCAATGCAATCCTAGGATGTCCCAAAGGTGCTTTTTTCAAGAGGCAACTGGACTTTGTTTTTCTTTAAAGACGTTTTGCTTCATTCAAGCTTTTTCAGGATCCCAGGATGCATTAACAGAGGAATAAAATCAAGATCACATGAAATACTAATACAGTTTTACAAATCCTTAGCAAGATCTCACTTGAAATTGGGTTTGTCTAGTCTAGTGAAAAGAACTAGCGGTGTTCCAATATTTCAAGCGCTGTCACAAAGAAAGGGACATCAATCTATTTTCCAAAGCATCCCAAAACAACAGAAGAAACAATGGATGGAAACTAATCAAAGAAAGATCCAACCTAGAACTAAGGATAACTTTTTTGACTGGGAGAACAACTAACCAGTGGAATGGCTTGCCTTTTGAAATTGTTCCGTCACTGGAGGCTTTTAAGAAGAGATTGGATAGTCATGTCTATGAAATTGTATATGATCTCCTGCTTGAGCAGGAGGTTGGAGTAGAAGATCTGCAAGGTCCCTTCCAACTATGATATTCTATGTTTCCAAAACTTCTATAAATAGAATGTTGTTTGGTTGCTGAATGCTGGAATTATTAAAATAAGGCATTAAATTTTAAATCAATGGAATGCTTAAGATTAAATGGAATAGTGAATATATGACATTAAGTAGAGAATATAACAAAGATGTTGCTGTTGAATATATTCAGGAGTAGGTATACTCTATCAGGAATGCTTTGATAAAAGTTTCATATATTGATCAGTTTGCAGAGGAGTGAAAGTCTGTCTTCTTTTGGAGAAGGAGTGTGGATCGCTTTTCTATTTGGATAACATTCTCTTTACTATTACTTTACATCTCTTTACTATTTGCTAAGCAACATTCCAATCAGTATGAGAAGCTGTTCTCCAAGAACCAGGTTTAAAGAAATGAATGCTAAGATTATTTAATTATACAGGGCAATAAATGGAATAAAACTATAAAAAAGCATGAAGAAAAAGTGAATAGGCCAAACCAAGCCAAGTGAATGGCTGGAGAGGACAAGAAACTTTGCAAGAGCCTAAGGAGATCTCAAAAACTGAGGTGAGGAGTTTACAAAACTGTTGTATGAAAGTGTTGCTGTAGGCAAGGGAGCTTTGCAAGAATATTGCTTAGGAACTATTAAGTGTTTTCCATAACCTGCACATACTCAAAAAAGATAGGCAGATTTCACTTGAAATGAAAGATGGGGGGAAATGTTGAAAATAATATTTCCTAATTCAGCCCTACCTTGAGAACGGTAAGGTTCAGGGCGCCCAGAATTAGGGGGATGCGCTCCAGAAAGGCCTCCAGCCAGAGGGTGCTGGCCTCTCGTTTCAAGGGGTTATCCTCCTGCAGGAAATAGATGAGGCGCACCGCCTGGGCCTCGAGAAGTGGGCGCGTAGGTTCATTGCCCGGGCCCAGCAGGACGCCCCCAAAGAAGAAGCCCAGGAACACCCGGTCGCGGAAAAGCGGGAAGGTTAAATTGGGCAGTAACACCTCGATGTAGGCCGGGTTGTCGTGGATGAGGCTCAGGATCGGGTTGGGGCTGAGGCAGTAGTCGTAGTTGCGCGCGCAAAGCCGATCGAAGGAGAGCCCCGCCGCCTGGATGCCTCGCACCGCCCGGTCTAGCTTCAGCAGCTCGGCGAAAGCCCGCCGCGTCAGCACCGAGTCTTCGTATTTGGACGCCACGGCAATTAAAGTGGCATAAGCGCCCTCGGTGCTCAATCTTTCCGGGGAGAAATGATGGGCGTCATCGGCTTGAAAGTACTTCTGCACGAAACCTCGCTCGGTTTTGGCGGGGCCTTCGATGGGCGTGAATTGTTCCTCCAGGTCGTTCGGTTGGCGGCTAGGTAAGAAGATGAAGCCAACTGAAAGGACTGCCGAAAGCACCAGAGGCACCAGGAGATAAGGCCACGGGTGGGTGCCTACGGAGGCACCTAAGGCACGGACCGCGCGCGAGAGAGGCTCCTGGAGGCAGTCAGTGCGGTAGAAACGAACCGCCATCGCCACCTCGGTCCTTTCCCCGCCTCGCCGCCTTCTCCCGCCCTCTGGCTGAGCGACCGTTATTCGCGGGATCTGAGTACGTTCCATTGGTCGCGGTTGTCCTCGCGCTCGTGAATACGCGGATTTGGTCCCCGAGCGAGGCCTTTGGGAGAAGGAGCCTGTAGCCCAGTTTGCTCCCTGCTTCGGTGGTTCTTGTACAAATACCATATTCTTCTTCCTAGCCAATTCCCGCAGATGCAGGGCCCGCTTTTCTTATATACAAATACCGTGTAGGTTTAAATTCCCCACGCAAGGGAATCTTTTAACTTCTGCTCCTCCATCACTCAGATCCTCCGGCCACCTGGAAAAAAATCATACTTCAGTGACACTGATTGTAGGACAGTCACTATTATGAATAACGTTTTTGCCTGGGCTGAAGTATAAAGCAGTGTTTTTTTAAAATGTGTCCTAAGAAGAGTGGGTGTCCCACAAGAGCCTTTTTCAGGGGCCTGCGAAATTAAAATTTGTCAGCCTGTTGCAAAATAATATAACATTTAAAATACAATCAATCAATTTCAAGAAATTGCATCAAATGCATTAATTTTTATTTTTAAAAAATGTTTACCAAATTAAAGAAAAATAAAAGTTAAGAAATATTGGTATAAATATTACTTCTGTGGTCAAAAGTACTTGTATTCAGAAAGTGGAGAAAAAACATACCTTTTCAAGGTGGCTTTTTCAAACGCACGATGAGAGAAGTCCCAATCTCAAAGGTTTTAACAGGAAAAACAAGATACAGCAGAAGGAAATTATATTTCATTTTTTACTGCAGGAAATGAGTATGGAATTATATCTAGCAAAGTGTTTCTTGGAAAAAATCTATGTACCTTCCCCTTTCTAGTTTTCTCTCTTCATATTAAAAAAACAACCACCACCTTTTTTATGGAAAAAAACTTACGTTCAGGGCATCAACTTTGCCTTCCTGCAGCGGTTTTTCTCTCTAAGCTAGGCTTCCACACACTCCTAAGGACAATCATCACACTAACATTCACACATGTATATTTTCATTCCAGCCTTCTTTGTTAAAACTCTTAAGAAGAGAAGGGCGTTTTCTTCCGGCGGGCGATCTTTTTATTTTGGTCCGCGCGAAGTTCAGAGCGAGCAAGAGAGGGAGACTGCGATGCCCCCATCCGAGATGGCAATCTCACGAGTGGATCACAACGCGGCTGGAAGCCCGAATCGGCGGGAAACGAAGCTGAGTACCGAAGGCTCCTTCCCGTCCTTCACCTCGGTAGCGGCAAAAACTCACTGCTCACTCGGGCGGCTTTCGCCAAGCTGCTGGAATTAATAGCAGGATATAAATAAATAAAGACAAGTATTAGGTTTATGTGTGATTGCCTGTGGGTATTGTACATGTACGATAATTATCTCGGTTTTAGCAAAGAGAAGATCTGGACTGAATAGAAGTGGGAAAAATCCTTCCTTCACTGGGTTTTCATATTGTCCAATGAGTAACTTGTCCTTGAATCATGTAGTTTGGTTATTTAGTACAGATAGCCCTCGATTTACAACAGTTCACTTAGTGACCGTTCCAAGTTACAACAGTACTGAAAAAGGTGAGTTATGACCATTTTTCACACTTATGACCATTTCAGCATCCCTATGGCCACATGATTTACATTTGGATGCTTGACAACTAACACACATTTATGATGGTTGCAGCGTCCATGGGTCATGTAAGTCCCCTTTTGCAACTTTCTGACAAGTAAAATCAAGGGGGAAGCCACATTCACTTAAACAACCAGGTTACTAACTTTAACAACTGCAGTGATTCATTTAGCAACAGTGGCAGGAAAAGTTGTAAAATGGGGCAAAGCTCACTTAACAAATTTCTTATTTAGCAACATAGATTTTGGCTCAATTGTCATCATAAATTGAGGACTACCTGTGTAAGATTAAAATACAAAGTATGGGATTTTGAATACAAAGGAAGCCTAAACAAATCCATAACATTCCCACTAAAAATTAGCAGTCTCTTTTCCCTTGAATTTATGTTAGTGCTCTGTGCACTACACTATTAAATCATAAAAGAATAATTAATTGTGGATTGAAGCAGCAACAGATTATCAGACCAAACATAACATAGCCAGAAGCACCCAATCACGTAGCTGGAAGATGTGTAACAATCTGCTTCTTTATTCTCCTGCTTTATTCCTTTATTTCTCCTACTTTATTCCTTCGTTCCTAATCTCAGTATGCTAATAATATCCAATAAATTTCCTGGACAAATTGTAAAAAATAACAGTATAGGAATGTAGTAAGATCTCACAAATAGATAGAATCATCATCATTCTGGTGTTTTTCCCACAGGTGCAGGGTTGGTTTATACAAATAGGTAGAGTATAGTAGTACTCGATTTACAACAGTTCATTTAGTGACCATTCAAAGTTACAATAGCATTGAAAAAAGTGACTTATGACTATTTTTCACATTTATGACCTTTGTAGCAGCCTCATGATCATGTAGTCAAAATTCAGATGCTTGGCAAATGACTCTCATATTTACGATGGTTGTAGTGTCCCGAGGTCATGTGATAATCTTTTGCAACCTTTTGACAAGTAAAATCATTGGGAAAGCCAGATTCACTTAACAATTGTGTTACTAGCTTATCATCTGTAATGATTCATTTACCAACAGGCAAGAAAGGTGGTACAATGGGGCAAAACTCACTTAACAACAGAAATTCTGGGCTCAGTTATGGTGGTAAGTCAAGGACTACCTATAATGGCTAAATATTTTTCTGTTTAACTTTAGATACAAAACAGGCTAAAAGTTTTATTAGGTTTTTTTGAATGTTGGAAAAATTTAATCTTATTGAGCTTTGGGTAATACTTTCTTTCTATTCCTACTCTTAGTAAGATGTAAATATGTAATAAACTTTCACAGGCGTGAGAGCCCCTGCTTATATTTCTATAATGAGGAAGGAGTGTTTCAACTTTTTTTTTATAGACCTGTGATACTAACCTTTTCCACGTCAAGTGCTGAAAGTGCGTACATGCACATGTGCATGCTCACACACCTGAACCCATGATGCAATGTGTGTGCACCTTCCCACTCCCCTGTGCATGCATGTGTGACCCCCTGGGTGCGCAACACAAACCTCTGCGCATGTGCACATGACCCCCATGCCGCACACCTCTGCGCATTAATGCGCATGTCCCACACATGCATTTCCCCCACAGATGTGTGGCAGATACCTGACAATCAGCTGGCTGGCGGAGGGGCGCATGTGCATGTGCAGTGGGGCTCTTCCAGGCGACCTCCAGGTGCAGGAAGAAATAGCTCTGTGTGCCACTTCAAGCATGTGTGCCACAGGTTCGCCATCATGGTTATAGACAAATTAGCCAAATCACTGCAACTTTGGGCTTTCTAGTCTGGTTTCCAAAGCCCGCCCAATTTATGGGAAGTAAAAATTCCCCGCCAGTCTCCACTACTTCTCTGAAGGCTTCCTTTCCAGCCCCCCACATCTCTCTGCCGCCCCCACCGTGAAAGACAGGCTGAGTGGGAGTCATTGTTTTACACACACACACACACACACACACACACACACACACCATTCCANGTTTTACACACACACACACACACACACACACACACACACACCATTCCAAGCTTGCAGACCTTTATCCTGAGCAAAGCTGGCAAACAATTTATTGTGCTATTAGAAAAGTTTGGATTGCCTGTGGAATAATGCTCTTTATTTCCCTGCTGAGGAATGAATAACTTTCACTATTGTATCTGTAACTAAGAATGTAGATAGTTTCATGGCCTGGAATGTGCATCTTGAGTCTATATCTGTGATTATGCTGGTTACTTACATAGGATTTTCAATAGATTCATCTGCTCATATTTCTTATAACTTTATTCTCAGTGACAAATGTAAAGTTAATGACAAGGCAGTGGATGCTTTGCATCTCCTAAGTTACTCTTTTTCAGAGCACAATTTTTACAATTATAGGCATAATTTTGCTTAAAATTGGCTCTTGTACTAGGGAAAAGTAAAAGAGGGCAACAATGAAACTTTGCCTCCACGATTTAATTTCAGTGTGCTAGTGTTTAGCTTTGGGAATGTTAAATCAATTCATTAAAATTAATATTTTTAGAAATTAAAAAAAAGAGTTTTGGAGAAATACCAGAATAATTTGGAATGTAAAAGGCTTGCCTCAAATGGAATTTAAGGTTTGTTAGTATCTAGAATTTGGCAAATCTGATTATTACTATTATATAAATGTACCTGCAAAGTCCTTTTCTGAAGTTGAAAGAATCCTGATCTGGATGTATGTGTTAGATTACAGAACTTCTCAATTTCTCAGCTGTTCTTGGTTTAAATTATAGTCCAAGATATCTAAAATGAGTAACATTTAGGAAAGTGTAATCAAGAGAAATGAACTGGTGATTTTCTGAGCAAAAGGAAGGGCTGTCCCAAATATCAGGTTAGTGGCTGTGATCAAAGCCATTTTATTTTTATGTGCTTTGCATGCACTCCCTTTTTAAATTCCTTTTTTATGACCCTGCAATCCTTTAATCTGGGGTTAAGTCAGAGCGATTGAATGGAGCTGAGCATTTTCTGGCTGGATGCCCTTCCTGATATCACACAGAGTTCGCAGCAGATATTTTTTTCTTTGCATCCTAAGAAACAAACATTTGTTGCTGCCTAGGATTGAATTCTCAACCTTCCCAGGGAGAGGTGAGTGTCTTCACTACGAGGCCACCATGCCACTCATCTGCTTTGCATGCACAATGATCGTAAAAAGAGATCAGGATTCCATCTTATGGTTATGGCCACATCTTGACTATTTTTGACCCACCAGCAACAGATATACAATGTAATATGAAAAGCATGGTCCATAATAGAGATGGGTTATAAGGGCAATACAGCCAGAGGTCTTGGGCCTGGTAAATTAATGAAAGAGGTTTCAAATCATAATGGCTAAAGAGTTACTCATTCATTAGCTCTTCACATGCAAATTTTTTAAAGATTCCTGCAAAAAAATGAAATGATATTTGTAGAGCTGAGTAATAAATGTGTCTTAAGGCACATTTCAGGAGCCTCTAAGGTGAGAGAATCAACCATTCTCGAATATCCGTAAGAAGCATTTTTAAGAATATCTCTCAAAACATATTAACGTTAGAAAGGTTACACAAAATGAGTGACACGTTCAGATCATGGGATGTTTACCTCACTAAATCAAATTTACTGAGGTTTATTGTGGTAGTGCATATTTTAATTTTTGTACACATTAATTAATATTAAGCAGAGTAACACGGGATTAAGTTCCTCTTTCTGGAGTTTGTAAACCTGTTTTTCATTGCATGCTTACAGCCTCAAAGCTTGTATTTGTGAGGATCACACTGTCCCTGATTGCTTGTTCATTACTGGATAGTGGGTGCTCATGTTCTTTGACTTTTACCTGGCGAACTATCTCTGAACCACTTTTTACTTCAGATTCACATTATGAAGGATTATTTAAAGAACTGATGTCAGAACAATTTCTAAACCACTCAGAGAACTGCTTTTTCACTGATAAAAATGTAGTATAGCATTTAAAATGTAAAGCTGGGACTGTGGAGTTGCAGATTCAAACCCCTCAACCATCAAGATTCACTGAGTGACTTTGAACCACTCATTCTCTCTTAGCTCAATTTTCCTCACATGGTAGTTGCTATAGAGAAATGTTGGACAAGAAAGTGCCTTACCTTACATGCCACTTTAGCTCCTAAAATAAAAATTTATTTACTTTACAATATTTTAGCTTGCCAGAATTCTAAAGTACATTAGTGGAACACAAGAAAACCCACAATATACCACTAAAGAAGAATTTTGTAGCTCAGGATTGAAGTGAGGGATCCTTGGTACTCTCTGAGCCTGGTTGTTTCCCTGCAGATGTTTCATTACTCAAACCAGGGTTTGCTAACAATTTTATTCTAGTGTCTTGCCCTGTCAGTGTTGGTGGGAGAGGTCTTGGAGGTTCTGTGATTGGGCTGTTTCCTATTAGCTTTTTGGCAGTTTCTTGATTGAGACAGATATAGATACAGATAATCAGACTTGGAAGGGACCTTGTAGGTCATCTAGTCCAACCCCCCGCCCAAGCGGGAGACCCTACACTATTTCTGACAACTGGCCAGTTCTATTATCATTGCCTTACGAAGCTCTGAAGTGATGGTGCTCCCCACAACTTCCAAAGGGCAAGCTGTTCCATGGTTGACTGTCTCTCATCTGTCAGAAAGTTTCTCCTTATTTCCAGAGTTAAATATCTTCGCTTGTTCGTTCCTAACCCCATTTATTCCTTGTCTGGCCATAATAGAGCTTGGAAAAATAGCTACTACCCCTTCTTCCCTGTGGCAGCCCCTCAAATATAGGAAGACCACTATCATGTCTCCCCTGGTCCTTCTCTTTTACTAGACTAGTCAAGCCCAGTTCCTGCAACTGGCTTGCGCTAGTTCGTTGTATGTTTTAGCTCCAGTCCCCTAATCATCCTGGTTGCTCTTCTCTGTACTATTTTCTAGAGTCTCAACATCTTTTTTGTAATGTGTGACCAAAACTGAAATGCAGTACTCTAGGTGTTGGTTTTACTAAGGCTTTATAGAGTAGTATTAGTACTTCCCTTGACCTTGACTGTATCCGTTAATCAAATTGGGATTGCATTCGTTTTTTTTGGCTGCTGGCTGCACACTGGTGGCTCATATTTAGCTGGTTGTCCACTAAGACCCAAGCATCCCTCTCACAGTTACTGCTATTGAGCCTGGTTTCACCCAGTCTGTATGTGTACTTTTGGTTTTTTCTTGCCTAAGTGTAGGACTTACTTTTCTCTACATTGAATTTCATTTTATTAGAGTATGGCCCTGTGTTCTAGTCTGTCTAAGATCCATCTGGATGCTGAGCCTATCTTCTTGGGTGTTAGCTATTCCTGCCAGCTTTGTATCACCTGACAAATTTCGTAAGTTCCGCCTTCTATTCCCTCATCTAAGTCATTATATGAAAATAATTGAAGAGTACTGGCCTAAGACGGACCCTTGTGGCACCCACTGCGTACTTCCCTCCATATAGACTTAGACCCACTAAGGACTTCTCGCTGAGTAGGGTTTGCCAGCCAGTTGCGAGTCAATCTAGTGGTGGTTTCTATCTATTCCACTTTTTTCTAGCTTACTAGGAAGTAGGTGTTATCTACTTTGTTGAATGCCTTACTGAAATCTAAATAATATTATGTCCACAGTATTTCTTGCTGGTACTACTAATTTAGTCACTGTGTTGAAGATGCAATAAAGATTGATTTGGCATGATCTGTTTTTAACAAACCCAAGCTGACTGCTAATTATTACTTTACTTTGTTTCTAGATGTTGGCAGATTCTGTTTTTTTATTACCTTTTCTAGTATCTTCGCGGGGTATTATTGATGTTAGGCTGATTGGTCTATAGTTTCCTGGGTCTGTTTTTTTCCCTTTTTTGAAGATGGGAACCAAATCAGTCCAGTCTTCTGGTAGTTCCCCGGTGCTCCAGGATTTTTGAAAGATATGACGCAGTGGTTCTGAGATGACCTCTGCCAGCTCCTTTAAAACTCTGGGATCTAATCCATCAGGCCCTGGTGATTTCTTTTCATCAAGATCAGACAGGTGTTCTCTTACTATTTTTTTGCTTAATTTAACTTTTATTTTTGGTCTGTCTTTTACAGTTATGTTTTTGGTGGGTTGAGCTATAGTTTCTTTTTGCATGAAGACCGATGTAAAGAATAAGTTAAGCAGTTCTGCTTTCTTTCTGTTGCCTGTTACTTCCTTTCTGTCTTCTCTCTTTAGTGGAGAGAGAGAAGTGGAGAAACTGACTGTTTCCTTGATTTTTTTCTTGTTATTTATATGTTGGAAGAAACTTTTTTTATTATCTTTGACTTGTTGCAAGTCTTTGTTCATGCTGAGCCTTTGCTATCCTGACTTCATCTTTGCAGATTCTAGCTATCTGCTGATATTCTGCCTTAGTTGTATGTCCTTCTTTCCATATTTTGTACTTGTCCTTTTTTTTTTCAATTTGCTAGAGAGATCTTTATGTAGCCATGCTGGTTTCTTCTTGGATTTCTTGAGACATTGTGTAGTTGTTTATTGTTTAAACACCTCCTCAGCAGTCAATACACAGATGACCATAGGTTAACACCAAGATTAACATAGGATCAACTATCAAGAAATAAATAATACCCCAATCAAGGAACCGCCAAACAAGCTAACAGTTAACAGCCCAACCAAACGGCTTTACAACTATTCTCACCATGGCTGACAGAATATAAATGGAAAGCAAACCCCATTCTCTACTAACACTGATAATGTTACCTGGTTTGGGTAATGAAATATCTGCAAGAAAACCAAGCTCAGAGAGCACAAAGGACCCCTCAGTCCACAAAATGCTAAAACAGAAATAATACAAATTATAAAAAGTACAAAACAAAAAAGGTTGCTATGTCAAAGACTCTGTCCTAAGACCCACTTGAATGTCTCACTTGAATAATATTAATTTGATTTGGTTTGAAATCAGACTGTGAGCGACATAAACCTAACAAAATTAATAAATGTGGTAAAATGCTTTAAAATAAGTATCTCTAGGTCCACATTTCAAATGCCTTTTATTTTCAAACATCTTGAACTGTTTGTATTAAAAATTCCCCTCCTCTGTTTAGAAATCATATTCTATTCTAATTACATTATTTGTTCTTGGACTGAAAGGTGGAAGAGAATGTGTTTTGGCCTCATCTGTTCAGATAATGTTTTGGCAACTTGGCAACTTTCAGAGGTTTAAATTTTTGGAGTCAGCATGAGGAATTCTAGAAATTGAAGTCCACACATCTTAAAATTACTGTGGTTGAAAAACACTGCTTTAGAAAAAGAGCAGAGAAATACTATGTACATTATTTGGGAATACTGTACACAATGCACGTGTCTTTTTCTTCACTACTGCAGTTGTGCATCATTCAAAAACTGAGCAATAAATAAACTATTTTTACAATTAAGCATCTCCAATTTCAGTGAAAAGGGAAATTTGGTAATTTTCTTAATGATCTCCCACTGTTGTGTGAGAAATTCTAGTTGAGTGTTCTGGTTTGTCTGGCATCCTTTATAGTTCCACGTGAATGCCACAGAAGATGAGCACAGAAGATACTTTGTGGAGCAATACCTGTATTTTGAGCTGTTGTCACACTGTTAGTCCCTTAAATCTGTGAATTTACTTATACAGACCACCAGGAGGCAGAACATGACCGGTTTCATCCTTCTGGTGATCTATGTAGGTAAATATATGGTACAGAATATACGCTATATAAAGATAAAGAAATCTTCCCCATCTCCTTCAAGGGTCAAGGAATGGAGATCATGGAAAGCCTCATACATAGGGCACAACATAAAGTAACACCCATTTCTCTGCCTCTCTCTCTGACAACTTAAGAGAGGTTGAACTGTATATAACAGGAAGATAAAACTCACAGCCCACGGCCCAGATATGTCACATGCTGGCCACACCCACCCAGTTTAACGAAGGTGTAAAAAGACACGATATGTCACGTGATGACAATGACGCTGTAAATTTGACAACCCTGGTATATACCATTCTAATAAATATAAATACCTATGAACGGCTGAAATGATAACAGATACATACAAATAATAGCAAGTGATACTTTCCTAGTGTGAATGTATTAGGGATTGCTGTTCATACACTTTGCTCTAGGAAATTATGTTGTAAACTAGAGAAACCTTAGCCAATGTGACTGGCAAAGAAAAACAGATTTAAGACTGCAATGTTTAACATGTTCATTATTTAAAAAAAAAAACATTTAACTGTGTACGTATTGTAATTTTCTCCCGCAATATATCCAATCATCTGATGACTCATTTCTTTAAGTATATTTAATATTTGACTGTATCTATTTTAGGCCATATGTTTACAACCTTTTAAGCTGTGCTATCTTGTTAAGCATTAATTTTAAAAAAATCCCCAGACTCCTGATCTACAAAATGGCAGCTGTGGCGCTTTTATTGTTGGTGAATACATCTCATTTTCATGATGGATATTGGACAGACCAATAGAAGAATAAGTACCCACCTAGATGAACACAAAAATGCAGTAAAAAAGCTGGAAACCACACCTCCTCACTAGTCCAACACATGAAAACCACAGGTCACAACATCAACTTCAAGGGCACTAAAACCCTAGCCACTATAGAAAAACCCCAGCCACAGAATCATCAGAGAAGCCAAGAGATTGAAAAAGACCTGACAGCATGAATAGAAGAGATGATTCCAGCAGACTGTCAATCATTTGGAAGCCTGCACTCTCAAATAGAAAGATCTCCACACCACAAAACAGACAAACACCTGAGCACAGACAAGACTCCCTCTGATGCCTCCAACTCAAACACCCCCCACCAGGCACCCAGGTGAAACCCAGCTTGCTGATGAATAGCAGCCATCCTTTCACACGAAGCCAAGCTGCATTGAAAGCCTCCAACACAAGAACAGAGTGCTGCCAGCCAATCAAAGCCACAAAACAGACAGAAGAAACCAGAAACACCAATCAATCAAACTCCAAGTCCAATGAACACAGACCCAGGTTAATAGCGCAATCAGAATAGACCAGCCTCAATTTGAAACAGAGGAACTGAGACACACATCCACACAGAAGCCTGATGATGGCAGATGAGATTCTGCTGAAACGTTGCTACAACTTTAACAGAACTACAATGACGTGGGATAATACCCGAAGGAAGCTAACAGCAACAAATGTAAGTACCCGCGAGAGCTTAAAAACACACCACACACACACACACACACACACACACACACACACACACACACACACACACATATATATATATATATATATAATATATATATATATATATATATATATATATATATATAAAATTTCTAAAAAATGTTTTAAAATGGTCACTAAATGATTGGTTTAATTTGACACTATTTGTATAAATATACACAAACATAAATGTGGAAGTGCATGCCCAATTTTTTCTACTTGCTTTGATTTTTGACACTAGATTTTTTTCCCATTTTTTGTAGTATAGCTTTCTATTTTTCCAAAAGAAAAAGAAAAATGATGAATAGCATTATATATGTTTAATACCATATTACATTTTTAAACATAGAATAGAATAGAATTCTTTATTGGCCAAGTGTGATTGAGCACACAAGGAATTTCTCTTATTTTTAATTAGCACGGTCTTTAATGGACCACTTAAAAATACAGTTAAATCTGCTAAACCATGGGGTACAAAAATAAAAGTTAAATTACCTAAGATGGTCTCTGTGTTTGGAAAGTATGTTTTTATTTTAAATAAATACATAGATACATTCTTTCCTCTGAAATCTCATTTAGTAAAGTTTGCTTGTAACATTTTATAGTGTACATCATTTCTTGATAGCATCACTTATTTTATCTTAGTTATAAAACTTATGGAAATATTTCATGACATTAGAAAAGATGCATTTTCTTCCTGGAACTCTGATTAGAGTTAATGGAAATTGCATGTGTGAGTATGTATTTGGCAGTGGCTACCACACTTGTTTAAATTTCAGGCTAGGAATTCAAATCAGAGAAGATTAGCTAAGGAAAGTATCCAGAAAGTACATGAAAAATAAGTCAGTCATGTTTGAAATTATGGCCAGATTCTGATATGATAATTATATATGACAATGGTTAACCTCTTGGAAATGATACATGGAGGGAAAAAGATAAACTACCTCAAAACTGTATGACTCTTCCTTTGAATGAATTATTGTTGAAGGCCAAGCCAATTAAGAGTCCCTATATCGATCCAATCCAGGATTCTGATGTTGGGAGATAGCAGATGATAAGGAAGCCTTTAACTCATTGCTTTCCATTGCAATTCTAATCAACAATTTTCAAGGAGTGTTCTTAACACAGGAAAAAAGGTTCCAAGTAGGAACATCAGTATAAATGGGTATGGACCCTTCAGTCAGGACTTGATAGAGGTAGCATATACAAATGTTCAAAGGCTCAATGTTCTCTGTTAAGTCTACTGCTCCTCAGTCCTTATTTATTTTTCATTATTCCTGGAATAAAGGGAAATAGTGATTGAGTCTTAAGGGGCTGAGAGTGAGAAGAAGGCAATGTTGAGAGATAGGTGGGATGGGACAACTGATATCATAAAGAAATCCTTGTACTTTAATTGAATGCCAGGGGAATGTGACTATCCTAAAAACAGTTTTGCGTATCCAGTTTGAGATGATTTTGGGGGAGGAATTAGGCAAGCCACTCCACATGCAAGATGATGTTACACAATATTTCATATTTCACACAGGTCATGTATTGTGATTCATTTTTTTGTTCAGGACTGTGTTGTGTAAAGTTTGTAAACCATATTTTCTGACTTCTTGGCTTTGTGAATAAGCGATTGTATTCTTTTTAACAGCTCATTAATCAAACAAAATTTTAGCATAACATCTGAACCTAGTTCAAAAGGTAAACATTTTGGGGACTTCCGGTGGCGCTTCCGTTGATGACAGTCAGAGACCACGATTGTGCGCTGCATGGGTCCATGTTTCCCTTGTTGGAAGGGTCCCTATGGGACCGGTGTCATCCTGACCCACCTCGGAGGGGTGGGCAAAGAGGAGGAGACTGCCAGCTGGGTTGAGGGAAGCCACATCTCTCCTCCCTGGCTAAGTATTACTCCTCTGGAAGACAAGGAGAAATGGCAGTCTAAAATGGCTGCCTTGAAGATGGAAAGCTGCCAGGATTTAAGTTTTGTGCTGGAGTGAAGAATTGGTGATTGACATGCAACCAGATAGAAGAACTTGATTTTTTTTTTCTTAATAACCCCAAGAAATAGAAAGAAAGTGTCCTCGCGTAAGAGTAACACAATGGTGAACAGAAAAAAAGAGGAAAATACAAGGTAAACAAAATTGGTTCATAAAAAGCTATAATGAAGTCAGAGACTAAAGTTTGAATAATATAAATTGGCATGAATTAGGCATTGGATTAAATGCGGGACTTGCCTGAAATTGATTAATTAAATGTTGGACTTGCCTGGAATTGGTTAATATCAAGAAAATTAATTGTGGAAATGGTTGGAAATTATTGTTTAATAACTAAAAGAGAAAAGAAAAGGACTTTAAAAAGTGGAAAGTGATACAGAGTGCCACCTAATAGTCAAATATTTTTTCTCCTACAAAATTATATGGAAAATTACTGGACTTATAACTGTTATAAAAGAAAAGACAAATAAAATAATAAGAACCCCAGAAATTTTGAAAAAAGAGAGAGAAATTCTACCAAGAAGATATATAAATGTAATTGCCTGGGACCATTGGGTGTTGATTGTGACAAGGAGACAGAAGGATTAACAAAAAAAATAAAGATAAGAGGAGACTTTTGGCAAGAATTGCAGAAAAAGACTTTAGATATTAATAATTTACTATAAAAATGGAAGTAATAAACAAAGACTTTAAATTGGAATTACAAATGGCAAAGGAATCTTGAAAAAAAGAAGGGAATTATTGGAAATATTGGAAAAGAAAATAATGGTGATGGTTGAAGAACAAAGAAGCGAGGCAGAGTTAAAGGAAGAAGAAAGAGACTCAGACAGACATGGAGAATAAGAGAAATTGCCAAGACACTAAAGGAATTAAAACTATGATATTGATGACTGAAAAAATGCTCCCAGGATTAATCAAAAGAAGAAGAAATTATCTCCTTGTCTCTTAATCTCTACCCTCTTCTGTATTTCTCTTTTCTGTTGCTTTCTGACATTGTGTCCACTTTTCACCTT
>BHFT01034431.1:0-41329 GCA_004320025.1 Laticauda laticaudata | reverse complement strand
AACTGCCATCTTTCCAGGGCTTGGTGTTAGAACCAAGGAGGTAGGATTCAGATACCTGTTCTCCTTTTGTGAATGAGGGGGGATATCTGCTCTCTGCACCTCCCCCAGTTCGGAGGACTTCCCAGAGACATTGGCAGAGCGTCCCACCAGGCTTCCTCAGACAGCTCTTCAGCTTGCTAGGGTGGTTCCATCCAGCGCCCGGAGACCCGAAAGGCCTTCACCTCGCCAGAAGATCTTGACTGGCCCTGGGCCTCTCTGCGGTGGTTCATTCCAGATCAAGCCAGCGTCTTCTCATCGAACCTTCGCTAAATTTGCTTTCTAGGAAGAGAGTCAAATAGGAGCCGGCTGTCTTCTTGGCCAAAGAAGGGAATCCATGGTCTTTCCTTCACTATTGACCCCTGCTGAAGGGCTCTCCTTTGCTCAACATGAAGGCCCAAAGCCCTTCGCTTTGCTGCTGCATCCTGTCCCGTCCTGGCCAGTCGTGTAACGGCTCCTGGCTTACCATGCCGGCCCCCCTGAGCGGCCAGAGGTACGCTTTTCATTCCTGAAAATTGCCAGTTTGGATCCCATGCGTACTTGGCAGAGTCTGGGTGCCGCCTCTTGCATTGCTTCAGCTGCGTAACTTTGGTGACTCCCCCGATCATCCTTCCCGCCCACTGGTGCCAAGGTTGCAGGGCAGTCTGGGGCCCTTCGCGTGGTGGAGGCCATGAGTGCTGGGCAAGCCAGTTCCAGGATGGAGGAGCGGTCTCCCCCAGTTCCATCCGGAGGCGCAGTCCTTGCCGTTTGCTTCTGGGTCGGTGGTTGGAGTGTTGTCCTGCTGCTTGGTTGTCGGGCCATAGGGAGGACCTCCCAGGAAGGCTGAGAGGAGCCCGGTGGATTTTCTGCAGATCCCCAAGCTGTTCCCTGGGTGGGGGGCTCCCCCCCCAGCATTTTCCGAGAGAAGAGGGGATCCCAGGAAGTGGCAGATTGAGGAGGCTGCCTCTGAAGCGTGAGGTTGGGGAGTGGGGAGGATGAGAATTGTGGGGGGGGTTTCTGGGACCACCCGTGTTTGCCAGAGAAAAGGAACCACCACACCCCTCCACTGAAGGACCCAGATGCAAGCAGGTGGGCGATTCTGGGAGCAGGCGCTGGGAGGCTCGACGGGGATTCCTGTGGCCGAAAGCCATGGGCCCTCCGTGCCTTTGGGGCCTCCCCCATTCCTTTGCCCTGCTGCCTTTGGGGGTGAAAGCCTGTTTCATTTTTTTTGAGCACGCGCCACTTCTGTCCCTTAGCAGCAAGTTGAGCATCAGCTTCGAGAAGGGCTCTGCCCCTCCTGCCCTGCCCTGCCCTTCCTGCACCCCCCCACCCTGCCAAAAGTCCAAAAACAAGATGCCCGGCTGCCTGGTGGTGTTCGGGTCAGGCCACCGGGATGTTGGAGAGGCGGGCCTGTTTCATTTCAAGGCTGCCGCTCACCAGGAAACTGCCAGCCAAGTCAGTGCCTGCCTTGGCGGCCCAGTAGCCAAGCCAATCGGGCTGTTGCCAGGCAATAAATGATGCCTTGCCTTACCCTTGAGGATGCCTTCCTGTACCCCCAGCCAAAGAGGGGAATGGTGGCCTTCCTTCCTTCCCTCCCTGGGTCTCTTGCAGCAAATGCCCGACGGAGCATCTTGCCCTGGGCTCCTTGCCCTCGTGCCAGTTCAGAGGGTCCTTCTGTGGGCCATTCTCTTGGTTCCTCTTCTGCGAGTTCCCCATCCTGACGGCATGTGCTCTTGGCGACTCCCTGGCTGGCCTTGCCCGGTGCCCGTGAAGCAGAGCGTGGCTCCCTTCTGGTCATGCAGTCAATCAGTCCACTTTGCCGGCCAGCCCTGTTCTTGCACAGGGGTGTGTGGAAGGGGAAAGCTGCTGCGGCTGAGTGACAAGGGAGGACAAAGCAGTGAAAAGCACACAACCTTGCATGGAGCATGGACAGCCGTGACACAACCGGAATCTTTGCGTAATTGGGCATTTTACCTCTTGAATAGACCTGCTTTGCAAGGAAGTTGGCCTCTTAATTCCTTTTCTTAGGGATGGCTGATTTGGGGTCAGCAAAGACGCTGCCCTGCAGAACGAAATACCCCTCCTCCATTTTTGGATGCGGCCAGTCAAAATGGCTGATTCAGCCCACACTTGTGCACAGAGATTGGCCAGTTGGCCATCCGTCACATGAGGCAGGGCAATGGCAGAGTGGGGATCTGGTTGGCAGGCAGGATGATCCTGGGGTGTTCAGTACAGTCCCTGGTTCCCTTCTCCTCTCCTTCTGGGCTGCTCCATCATTCATTCGGTCCTGATAGAAGTTGCTCAATGTTGCCACTTAGGGGCCTGGATTTGCACTCGCTGCCTCTCTCTCTGGTGGGGGCTGTGGCCCTCTTGAGTGGGGGGCAACTGCAGATGGGCTGCAATGCTGTTTGAATCTTTGGTCTGATTCAGCTGACTGAGAAGCTCAAACGAATCTGATGCTTATTTTGGGAAGATCTCTGTGGATCGATTTGATTTCCCCAGACTAATTCAGAAAGCTTCAAAAAGATTTGGAGGATGCAGTTCAGTGACTTCGGAGCAGCCCTGCCTGAGTCCTCTTTTGGGGAGGGGCTTCTCTGCAGGGAAGGGCAGCTGCATCCTCCGGGAACTGCGGGGGGGGGGGGGGTGGAAGAGGCTTTCTCCAGAGGTTTGAGTGACAGGCTCCAAGAGGGGAGCCTTTTTTGCTGTGGCCCCCACCCTCTGGAATGCCTCTCCCTTCCATCCTGGCCTGCCCCTCCAGCTGTGCTTTGTTGGGGTAGCTGAGGGGCAGAAGGCATTTTGCCCGTCCTTTGACTTCAGGTGGGTGGTTGCAAAATTGCTTTGTGTTGTCTTTGCACTCCTTTGATCAGAGCGGGAGCTGGAAGGGAGAAACGGCGGCGTGTCCATTTACCAACAAGCCCGTTCTTCTGCTTTTCCGGGCCAGGCAAAGGGAAGGCTCAGCAGCCTTGCCCTCGTCTGACTGGCCCGGGTCAGAAGCGCGCGCCCCTCCCAGGTGTCCGGCTCCGCGCCCGGAGACTGGCCGGGCCTCCCCTGCTCTCCGCGCGCCCTCTGTCCCGGGGCAGGGAGGAAAACGGCCGGCGCCCCGCTGCCTCGCTTCGCTTTCCCTGCGCGGCAACGGGAGGCCCCCGGCCCTTGCAGAGGCGTCCCGCCGCCCTCCGCGGCCCCCGCGCCTCCGGGACGCTCTTCTCCGCCGAGGCTCCCCGCGAAGGAGGGCCGGCCCGTCGCCCGCCGCGGGGAGGTTTCGGGAGCCCCCTTGGGCTGCCCGGGCCCGGCTGAGCCTCCCTCGGGGCCGCCCGTTCCGCCGGCGAGCTGCGCGGCGGCGGGCGGTGGGCCGGCCCGCGACGTCACGGCGGCGGAGCGGGATTGCGCAGCCCGCCGCTATTGCCAGGATGCGAAGCTGAGCCGCCGGGCGGAGGAGGCGGCGGAGGAGGCGCGGCGGCGGAGCCGGTCGCGCCCGCACCGGAGTGCGCGCCGCGGGCCGAAGTGAGCGGCGGGCGGCGGGCGGGCGGGCGGCGGGCGGGGAGCCGGCGGCTGGGCGCTGCGGCGGCGGCCGCCTTTGTGCGCGGCTGCTCAGGGCGTGTCTGCGCCGCCATTGCGGAGCCGGGCTCGGGCCGCGACGGAGGAAGAGGCTGCGGGCCTCGGCCAAGAGGGCTCCGCTCCGTCGCCGGCTGGCGGCCCCGCTCGGCCCCGGGCCTCTTCAGTCGGGACCTTGACCGGCGCTGCGCGGCCCTCGGGGGGCGAGGCTGGCTTTCCCGTGGCTGCAGGGAGCGCGGGCTGGGCTAGATGGCCTCGGGGGCCCGCCAGCCCTCAGGCTCCAGGCCGGAAAGGCCCGAGCGGCTGGAGGGCCCCTCCCGCGGGCTCCTTCTGTCCTGTCGCCGCTCTCGGGCCCGGTTGCACGACCCAGACCCCCCCCACCCCCGTCCCGTCCTGGTTGCGTGTGTTGTGCTTCGCCAGTGACCCTTCGGGGCTGTCGGTGTGGCCGGCGACGGTCCTGCCTTCCCCAGGTTTGCCTCCAGCAACCGCCCTGAGTTTAGCTTGTCTGAGGAAGACACCGAGTTGGGCTTGGTTAGGACTAGGATGGGAGACCACAAGGAGATGTTTGTGGCAGTGGAAATTGGGGGGGACCCCAATGAAGGGGCTGACCTCTGTCCTTCCCGCTCCAGAGTTCAGGAAGTCTGGACGCTGCTGAAGGAAATTCCCCTTTGAAACCTGCTTTCGGGTTCGGCATGCTGGGTGAGCTGAGCTGGGCCGGTGAGGAGGCTCCGCTCTCTCTTGATGGGTCACGTTCAGCCCCGGCTTCCCTGGAAGCGGCATGCAGGTTCTGTCCCAAGCCCTGCCAGGCCCCACCATTGGCCTCTGTCTGCCCTGCTGCCCCCTGGCATGCGCAAGCGCCAGGGAAGGATTCGAGGCAGTGAACCGACAGGGGTCACAAGAGCTGAATAGCTGCTCCCCACCACCAGCCCCCACTCTGGTCGGGCTGCAGTGGGGGAATTGCTTGTGCCAAGGTGGCAGCCCCAGTGGTGCCATGGCTGGGGGTGACTGGCACCGCCTGCCAGCTCCCCTGAATTCGAGAGCCGGGCTTCTTGGGGCTCAGCCCAGTTGGCCCCGACCGGGGGCTGCCCTCCATGTTCAGAAGGGCTGTTTCCCTGCCTGCCAGAGGGTGGGCCTCTGCCCTGGCCCCTCTGACCCGCCAGGGAGGGCTGGGGGGGCTTCATGCCAGAGGGGCCCGCTTGTGTGCTGCAATCCTCTCACGGATTGGAAGGTTTCAGAGAGTGGGGGGGGCAGCGGGCCAGTCTCTCCCCCCCCATAGAGGCCTCAGCCTGGCCAGGCTTTCTCTGCTGGGGGCTGGGAAGAGAGCGGGAGGGGGAGTCCGCTGGGCACCGAAGCCACAGCCCTGAGCCGCACCAGAGCCAAAGCTGGGCCAGCAGCAGCAGGAGGGGCCCCCTCAACCAGGCCGGCCTTCCCTGGCTTCATTGCTATCCCAGGCACGTCCAGCCTGCGGCTGTTTTGCCTGATGCCACAAGGAGGGGCTGCTCCAGGCTGCTTGTCCCACAGAGCCTGCCCCCCCTTGGCACTGTCCAGAGAGATGGGGGGAAGCTTTGGAGGGGGCAGGAGGACAGTGCAACCCGTGGCACCGTGATGTTGCTGGGTGGTTGGAGGCGGGAGGGGGGCATTGTGTCATCTTCAGCAGAGAGCCTGGTCTTCACAACTCTCCAGCAGTGGTGGGGGTGGGGGGGGCAGACACTAACTCTCCTTTGCATGCCGCCCTCCTGCACTGGGGAGGAAGCAGGTCCCCCTTCTTCCCTCCTTGGGGGGTGCGCCTTGAGTCGGCTGCACCAAAAGAAAGGCAGCTTTGTAGGGAGGGAAGATTTTTTCTTGGGGGGGGAGGAAACATTTGCAGCGGTCGGATGTTCCCTATGGCAGTTCTCTCTCCCCCCCCCCCCCCCCCCCCTAGGCTTTGCTCTCTGCACAGTGACAGAATTGGATGCAGGGAGGGTGTGAAGCTCCCCGGGCTTCACTCTGCTTGGAAGGCTGAAATGATGAGGCTTGGTCAGAGCCCCCCCCCCATCCCCATCTCCCTCCCTCCCTCCCTGCCTCTGCAGCTGGGCCTTTTCCAGCTTGGTGTGGCTGCCTTCCCCTCCCCTTCCTCCCCAGTGGCAGAAGCAGCTGGATGTGTTGAGCTTTTCAGAGAGAAGCCGGAGGGGAAAGGGAGGGAGAAGCTGCCATGTTGAAAGGGGGGAGGGGAGGGTAAGGAACCCTGGGCTGAGNGAAGCCGGAGGGGAAAGGGAGGGAGAAGCTGCCATGTTGAAAGGGGGGAGGGGAGGGTAAGGAACCCTGGGCTGAGCAGCAGCAGCAGAGGGGAGGGCAAGAGGCCGCAGCCTGCTTGGAATATCTCCCCTTGGATGGGCAGTTCTGGAGCCCAGCATAAGAAAGCGGTGGGGCTGGCACCAAGAGGGCCAGGGTGATGCCTCCCTTTTGCAGGCCCTCCTGGGGTAAGGAGGCATGGCTGCTTGCGGGTTTCCTGTCCCATGCGCTCTTAAGTGGGGGGGTCTGGGGGCTACGTGTGCTTGGTCACTCCTAGCAACAGTGACTCAGCATGAGCCAGGAGCCCCCCCCCTTTGCTCCTGTCCTAAGAGGGCAGAGCAGGAATCTCGCTGCTCCTGGGCGACAGCTGGGCCCAGGCGCTTTCCAGGGCAGGGAGCTTGGCCAAGCGCCAACTTGGGTTTCTTGGCACCAACAGTGGCATTTGGAAGGGGCTTCCTCATCCTTATTGATGTCATTCCTCCAGGAAGCTCTGGAGGCAACAGAGAATGATGGCACAGTGAAGTGGGAGGGAGGGAGGGAAGGGAAGGGAAGGGAAGGAAAGGAAGGAAGGAAGGGCGGAAGGAAGGGCCCCAGCCCTCCTTGCCCCAGAGCAGCGTGGCTGTTCCATGGAGTTGCCTGGCCTTTTCCGGGCCACGGATGGGACGGCCCAGGGCCGTTTCCTCCCCGTGGCTCAATAAACCCTGTGTGGGCAGCCAGGGCTGGGAAAGATGCCCTTGAAGTTGGGTTTGCCAGGGGTGACCCAGGAGCCTCCCAGAGTGATCTGGAAATGACAGCTCTCTCCCTCCCTCCTTTCTCTTCTCTGGTACTTGTGGGTCTGGGAGTCCCCCCCCCCCCTGCCTCTTGAGGGGGGGGGCTTTCTAANGGCCCCCCCCCCCCCGTGCCTCTTGAGGGGTGGGGCTTTCTAAGCTCCGACCATGACAGAACTGACCCCTTGCTTGGCTTTTGGGCTGCCCCAAAGACAGGGCATCCCAGAAGCTCCCTGGTGTTTTCCTGGCCTTTGGGCTCAACTTCTGAAATCCATCCCCACTGGCTCCCCTCTGCCAAGGAAGCCACTAGGGAGGCCAAGGGAGGGGCTGTGGGTCAGGCCAATCTGGGGCACCGTGCCTACTGGCCGGACAGAGGCATCCTGGGAAAGCCTGGGAGGGGGCAGCCACCGTAGCTGCTCCCAGCCAGGATGGCAGCGTTGCGGCCACTGAATCTGTCCAGGGCTGGGGCCTTTCTTGCTTATGTGCCCTCCAGTCGTGGCCGAGTCTCAGCAACCACACTGGTTTCCTCCATGGCGGTGTCTGGAAACCTCCTTCCTCCTCCTCCTCCTCTTGTCGGCTTTGTCTTCCCCAGACGGAAATCCAGGAGGGGATTTGGTCATTTGGGAATTGCAGCCCTGCCCCTGCACAGCCCTTTTCCCAAAGGTTGGCTTGGGCTTACCTTGCTTGGTGAAAAAACAGGACTCGGGTGGCCTCTTGTCCGAGCCACAAACGTCTTGAAGAGATCAGCTGTTGTGGCGTCGTCCTTGGGGCTCTCTGAGCTCAGCAGTTTCTTGCAGACGTTTCATGGCCCAACTGGGTAACATCATCAGTGTTAGAAGGGAGGGGAGATTGCTCTCTGTTTTACCTGCTAATGCCTTGCCCTGTCAGTGTTGGTGGGGCTATTTTCTTCTTGGTGCTTCCTTGATGAAGCTGCTGCTTCCTCCCTAGAGCAAATCAAACAGATAAAAGACCACAACACCTCCTGGCCTGCAGTCGACACCCAGATAAGCAGAGGTTTACACCTAGCAGTAAGCAATACTGCAAACAAGCCAGCAGTAAACTGCAGCCTAACCGAGGAGTTAACAAGAAGAAAGCAACACCCCCGCTGACTCCTAACAGAGCGAGCCACTTGTGTATAAACAGAGAGCGGAGCAGCTCACTCCCTCCTAGCATGGGTGATGTTATCTAGTTGGGTAATGAAACGCCTGCAAGAAAACGGCCAAGCCCAGAGAGCACCAGAACGCACAAAAGCTGCTGCTTTTTAATCAAACTGCCGGACGCCTCCCGATTTCTGCCTCGTGGACCTTCCTCCTCCCTCGTTCGCATGCATTTTGTCTCTTGAAGAGAGACGTTTAAAGGTGGCTTCCATTGTTGAAGGTGGGGTCTCTAGCAGACAATTTGGGCAGGAGAGCCAAATTCTCTTTTTTTTCTGACACAGAGTGGAGAGTTTTTTTGGGGGGGGGGCGTCATCCCATGGGGTGCTGCTAGTAGGTGGAGTGTGGAAAGTAACACGGGGTGCTGCAGGTGAGAAGGGAAGCCCCACTACCCCCAAAGGGACAGGGGTGAAGGGGGCTTCCCCCCCCAGTCTCCTCATGCAAGAAAAATGTCCAGCCTCTGGCGGTTCAGCTTTCGACAGAGGAAGGGAGAGCTCCATTTAGGCTCTTTCGCTCTGTGTGTGTGTGTGTGTGAGAGAGAGTCCTGGTTTTAGGGTGAAGCCAGGGTGGCCCTCTTGTCCCGGGCCGCCTTGGTCAGCCGTGGGGTGTGGGGTGTGTGCGTACGTTGTGATACCTTTCTCCCCTTGCGCTCTCCCCCCTCCCCCGACCTTTAACCTTGCTCTGCCTCCTAAAGACTTCCCTCTTTCTGAGCTCAGCGCCCAAAAACCTTTCAGACGTGACCCGGCTTGTTCAGCTCCCAAAATGGACCAGAAGGAACCAGTGCGAAGAGGGGTTTTCTCCGGGTGGCCCTACATGGGGCAGCCGATGGGGGCTGAAAGGACATGGGAAGGGGCTCCAGGGGCCACTCTTGATTTTGGTGAGCACAAATCTAGCAGCTGTTTTTTTCTCAGTGAAAGTCCCAATAAACCAGGGCAGGTTTCTTCCCATTTGTTTTGGCTTCTGACAAATCCCAGGGACAAAAAAGCCGGCAGCTCCAGCATGGCAAAGTCTCCGCCCAGCTTGAAGGGAACCAAGATAATGGCCAGGCCCAGAAGGGCCGGGTGCTGGGGCTCTCAAGGCTCTGCCCCTTTTTTCATGCCCAGGTGGCCTTCGGATTGCTCCATCACGGCTGGCCTTCTTGCACCCTCCCTGCAGAACTTCCTCATCAGAGACAAACCAGGCTCCATGGAAGCACGTTGCTCCTTTCCGAGGCCGGGCCAGGAAATCTGGCAGCTGCCACGGGAAGGTCTGGGGTGGCCCCAGGAAAGGCCTTAGGCCTCGTTTCCTTCACTTCTTGTATTTATGCCTCCAATGTCACCATCCAGTGACTTTGGGCATCTTCTGTGTGACCCTCCTGGGTGTCATACAAAGAGAATGTTGTTGTGGTTGTTGTGCTCTTTTGTGGGCAAGATTTCAGAAGGGTTTGCCCTTGCCTGCTTTCCAGGGCTGAGGGAGTGACTGGCCCACGGTCAGCCAGCTTGGGCCACAGCCAGGACAAGAACTCTCCCAGACTCTGACAAGGGCTCTGCGTTGGAGGCAGAGACGGGGCCAGAGCCATCAGACAGTTATCAAGCTATCTTTGAAGTCAGAGATGAGTAGGGAAGAAGAGCAGCTGGAGCCTGTTCCCAGTATGTGCATGCGCAGAGTTGCCAGACAAAGGGAACAGTTGAGGAACAAGGTTCGACTTGGGAGTAAAGGCACAGGTGGACAGTGAAAGGCCCCTCCCATAGGGAAAAAAGGAGCAAAACGGGAGTGGGGTTTTCAGGAGACAATTAGTTTGTTTCATTAGTGTGAAGATTTGTTTATCTGAGTTTGTGACTCATGGAAGCTGTGGTGATGGAGAGCAAGATGGGGTCTTCTTCCCGGATCTGGCCCTTGAGCGTCATTCCAGCAACCTCTTTCTAACTGGCCAGCCAGTGTCCTGGAGCAGGAAGGCAGAACTGAAGCCCTCTGCTTGTCCCCCCGCTTCCACCCCCTTGGCTGCTGTGAAGGGCTCCAAGAGGGAATCCTCGGCTCTTCCCATGGCAAAGAGACCCACAAGTACACTTTGTCTTCCCTCCCATACACTTTGGGCTTCCACCTCCCATTGCCTCAGCACCACTGTGAGTGTAACACACACATACACACACAATGCCAAGTGCAACCACATCGGATTGCACACCAATCTCTTCCTTGCTGGGCTAGGATTGGGTTTCTGCCTAACCCATGGCAGTGTAGATGGGCCAGTTGGGCCAAAGACCCCGCCTGCTCCTGAACCAGGTCAGTAGCCAGAGTCTCCAGATGAGGTTTTGAAACCCCTCGCCCATCCCCGTGTGAAAGGGAGGCACCCAGCAAGTGGGGGGGGGGGCTGCCCATGTTGCTTGGTGAGCCTCCTTTGTGGAGATGTTCCTGCAGAGTAATTGCCCATCCGCCCCGGTGGGAGATTCCTGGGTAAAAGTCCTGGGAAGGGGCTGCTGAAGCGTCCTCCGAGATACGGTTGGGGGTGGGGCAAGGTGCTGAAAGCTGCTCTTTTTGTCTCTGCCAGGTCTTGGGCTACCCTGAGGAGGCATCTTCTGCCAGCCCGCTCTGTCCCCCAGCGCCCATCAATGGGTAGCTCCAATGCCACAGGTGCCCTGGCGAATGGGACCGAAGATGGATAGCCCCCCCAAGCTGACAGGAGAAACGCTGATCGTTCACCATATTCCGCTGGTGCATTGCCAGGTGCCGGACCGGCAGTGCGGCAGCACCACCCAGCGCACCAACCCTTTCTTTCCCTTCGACCTGGGGGTCAGGCGGGCCAGTTCGCTCCCCGAGAAGACCCTCCTGCACACAGACTCACTGGTCTATAGCAGCCTCCTCAGAGCTTCCGACGGAGATCCGGAAAAGGAGCCAGTGGGTGGGCAGAGCCCTTCCCCCACACTGGCTGTCCCTGCAGCCCCCCGGCGGCAGAACCCCTTCCTGCTGAAGGACGGCGAGGCTTGGGATCTCTGTGAGGATGACTCAGAGCAGAAGTCCTTCCATCTGCATGATGGCCGGTCCGCCTTCCGCCTGCACCAGCCGGCACTGCCACCCTTCCATCTGCATGGTAGCAGCCCTGTGGTGAGGCCCTGGGATGGTGGCCAGCGGGTGGACATGGTGGAAGGCCATGCTGGCCTGGCAGCCAATGAGGAGGCTCAGAATAAGGGCTACCTGGTGGCAGAATGCATGGAGCTAGACGAGTACAGCTGCCACCGTGGGGACCCCTCCAGCCTCTCCCTGGAGCAGGAGTGGGCCAGCGAGTCAGATGAGCTGATGAACAACCCGGAGGCCATCCGCAGCCGGACGTGCAGCTGCTCCACCTCCGAACTGCAGCGCTGCCGGTGCTACAGCCTCTCGAGCCAATCGGAGCCCCTGGACCAGCAGATGGGCTATGTCAGTGACTCTTCCTGCAACAGCTCCGATGGCATCCTGGTCAACTTCAGCACCCTCTACCAGAGGCGGCATGGCCACCCTCACACCAACCTGAACTCAGGCCCCTTGTCCTGCGACTCCTCTTCAGGCAGTCAGTCAGACATGGCCGCCTTTTACCTCGACCTGCACTCCTCTTCACAAGAATCAAAGATGCCCGGAGAGCTTCAGGATCTGGAGGGGCCGGGGAAGTCCTGCGGGTGCCACCACCCTTCTTCCCCTGTCCTGGATGCCAACTGCAACTCCTACCCACCGCTCTGCGATCCGTGCCCGTCCGACGGCTCTGACCTGACCGCCTGCTTCCAGAGCCAGGCGCGGCTCGTGGTGGCCACCCAGAACTACTACAAGCTGGTGACGTGCGACTTGTCCTCCCAGTCCTCCCCCAGCCCCCCTGGCTCTTCCATCACCAGCTGCTCTGAGGAGCAGGCCAGGGGCAGCCCCCTCCAGCCCACCGAGTACTACCTCTTCCAGAGACCCAGGGAGAGTGACACGGAGGGGTCCCGGGATGAGTCCCAGGAGGAGTCAGAGAAGAACGCCATCGAAGGACAGGTCTACATCAATGTCTCCCCGCCCAGCCTGGTCGGAGGCAGGCAGCGCTCACGGAGCTACGACCGCCACCTGGACCGCAGCAGCCCCTCCAACCGGCTGGGCTCCCTGGAGCGCATGCTGAGCTGCCCGGTCAAGCTGAGTGACAGCCCCTCCTTGGCCCTCCAGAGCTCCCCTCCCAAGCGAGTGACCTCCTTCGCAGAGCTGGCCAAAGGCCGGAAGAAGAACGGTTCTTCGCCACCCATTCGGACCAGCCGGGACTCGTCCCTGGAGTTCTCGCCCATCCCTGAGAGCCAGAGGGACAGCTCCGTCTTTCTGGAGAGTCGGGAACGGCACAGCCAGAGCCTCCCACCCATGCCATTGGCGTGCTGCGAAGGTGAAGATGCCAGAAAAGCCGCCGCCTTCAGGGAGGTGCCCACCTGTGGGCAAGAGAAGGATGAACAGCTCTTTTTCTCTGCAGTGTCAGAGATGGGGGCTGGTGGCGGCAGCATCTTTGGCCAGAAGGACATTCGAGCCCGAGCTGATGGTAAGCCCCCCACCCTGCCCCTCTCCCACTGCGGATGGATGCCCAGGGGCCTCCTTTTCACAGCGGTTGAGGGAAACTGAGTGGTGCTTAGGCCAGAGGAAGTAATACTCACTCTCGTAATAAATGCCCCAAATCCTTACTAGGCCGGGGTTCAGAGATGCTCCATGGCTGTTGGCAGGGAAGAGCGTGGAAGTTGCTGCAGGGACGGATGACTGGCTGTCCTGGCCAGGGCCCTTCCTTGGGCACCGGGCATTGCAGCAAGAGTCACCAAGCTGGGCAGGTTGGGAAGGTTAGCTGGATTCTAGATCAATGAGGATGAACCTTTTGGACTCAGAATCTCAAAAATTGAGAAAACACCTGTGACTCTGCTGGTGTGTCATCCCACCCACCTTGGACCAAAGAGGCCTGTCCGGACGTTGCTGTCGTCTGGACTCACCCTCCCCCCAGACCCTCTGAAGCCTCCATGAGGGCCCTGCTGCCTCGGGAGTATCAGAAAGTCACACGCGAACCCTTGCGCAATTGTTGGCCGCCTGGGAGGCTGTGCGAGAGCAAGACCTTCTCGTATGACTTCCAAAGGGCCCAGAGGTCGGGCGTGTCACCAAAAATGGCACTGTGACACACGTATCCTAGGTTCCCCCTCGCTGTTCTAGATCCTAGTGGAGGAGGGTGGCTGTGCTTCCACCGGTCTTTATTCTGGCTGCTTCGTGGAGGGCCCTGTGGGAGAGGAGGGGGCATCAGAAGGGGGTATGTGGGTCCCTTCAGGTCCAAAAGGGGCCCCCGGAGTGCACTTCCAAGCCAAGACAACCTGTCCAGCCGCAACACTTTTGTGGGATTGGTAATCCAGCCCCACTCGGCCATCCCCCCTTTATGTCTGTCTAGGGCCTGTCAGGGACAGGATGGGAAGAGGAAAGCATAGACAGCTGTTATGAGCTTTGTGGGCAACGCAGTGAGTCCTCATAGCCACAGCTGTGACCGCTGGTTGTCCTTCAGGATAGCTGGACAAAGAGATCCTCTGCAGCTGTGTTGTGTGGGTCATTTAATGGGGTGAAAAATAATGTTTGCAATTTTTTTTCAGTGAGGGGTTCTGAAAACATGTATTTTTACACTAAGAATTCCAATCTGCTATTATTTTTGCAATTGCACAATATTTAGCTTGTTATGGTAAATCCATGTCTGATCATATACCCCACAAAAGTTTTTTGTAATCCAAGTACTGTTAACTTTATCTTCTCAGAATTACACCTTGTGCTACAATAGTTAGTTGGTTTTCTGCATGAATCTCATTTAGCTGAACAAAAAACAATCCATGCATCATAAACTAACATCAGAAAACAATTATCCGACTTACAAAAATGTTTAAGCGAGTTTCTTCAAGTCTTGTTTTGATTCCTTCTTTGGCATCAGCCGCTCACTTGCTTCTTGCTCTGACATAATCCTCCCATTTCTCCTGTGTCTCCCGCCTGTTTACTGTTTTTTTGACCAGTTTCACACATCTATTGATTGGGCATGACAGGGCCACTGGGGTACTTGCATTGGTTCGTCAATGAACTTCTTTATTTCCTCTGTAGTCACTTTGTACCTCCAAGGTTGCTCATCTCCACCTTCAGACCAGTCAATCAGCTCCATCAGAGTGGAAGTTCTGGTGTTGATTAAAGGCATTTTTCTTGCACGTCCAGAAAAATATCCCCATGTGTCATCTTCTGCACCCCTCAAGTCAATGCTCTTTTGCACACCAGTTCTCCTCTCTTGAATGCCACCTGAACCCAAGAGTGTCTGAATTATCATTTCAGTGAAAGCATACCATGCTGAATGGTTGGCAAACCAGCATCTACTAGAGCCTCTTTTGCATCTGACTTGCTGCAGCTGGAATAACAAACACATGATGTGAACCTTCAATTCAGGGATGTTTTACTTTGATCTTGAACCAGCAAGAGTAGTACACAACAATGATGTATTTCACTATCATTCTGAAGTTTTGGAGAGTTTTGTCTTTAAAGCCATATTTTGAAACCCATATTCGACAAAGCCTATTTGCAGTTGTAAACCAGTATGAATGACTTTCGGGGCCAATATCCAGAAGAACCAGATGTGTGGGAAGTTCTCCTGTGTGATCCTATATCCATATGATTTATCAGTAGAGAGATCCTTTACAACACTCAGTGTTCAGTGAAATGAGAGGATTACCAACTGAAACTCTGGTGAATAAAGGATCCATGTCAAGTTTTGTTGCAGTGTCCAACATGTTGCCAATTTTACACTGTCCATTTGTTGTTAGTCAAAGTAAGAATAGAATAGAACAGAACAGAAGAGAACAAACAGGCTTGGAAGGTACCTTGGAGATCTTCTAGTCCAACCCCTGCTTAGGCAGGAAACCCTATACCACATCAGACAAAGGGTTATCCAATCTCTTCTTAAAAACTTCCAGCGCTGGGGCATTCACAACCACTGGAGGTTCCATTGATTAATTGTTCTAGCTGTCTGGAAACTTCTATTTAGTTCTAAGTTGCTTCTCTCCTTGATTAGTTTCCACCCATTGCTTCTTGGTGCTTTCAGGTGCTTTGGAGAAGAGTTTGACTGCCTCTTCTATGGGGCAGCCCCTGAAATATTGGAACACTGCTGTCATGGCACCCCAGTCCTTCTCTTCATTTAACTAGACATACCCAGTTCCTGCAACCGTTCATATGTTTTAGCCTCCTGTCCCCTAATCCTCTTTGTTGCTCTTCTCTGCACTCGTTCCAGAGTCTCCATATCTTTTTACACATTGTCTTCCTATCCAATTCTGTGATCAAGTGTTGGTGTAACTCATTCGTGTGGAGTGCACACACCAACCAGTCACCCAGTGCATGGCATCACCTTCACAGCTGGTATTAACACTTGTAGAATTTCCTCTACTGGCCTTCAAGCTTTTGTCAATGCCTTTCCTCCTCCTCCTCCTCCTCCTCCTCCTCCTCTCCCTCCTCCTCCCCTCCCTCCTCCCTCCTCCTCCTCCTCCTCCTCCTCCTCCTCCTTCCTGAAATACACCAGATTATCTGCAAGCTCTTGAGCGGGTCCTCCTGCTTTTGAGCCTTTCTCTGGAGTGAAATGATAAAGAGATTTTCCAGCCGGCTCACTGCACTCAGAATAATGTTCTTCTTTGATGGTTCTGGGGAATTGCTGGTCTGAACTGTGTGCTCTCAGCATACTTTTAATTGCCTCTATATGGCCATCCAAGAAGATGCATTCTATTCCGCCCTTCCTACAGAGCTCATCCAATGCTTGATCTAGGGACTTTTTTCCTGGGCTCTCTTGACTTTATTGTGGTCAACTAACTACAAGTCTCTTGTCTTCTTCAGTGATCAAGCCAGCATCTACAAAGGCGACTGTGGTGATGGCAGCAGCTGTACCTGGACCAACACCGTATCTTATGCTCTGCATAGCGGCATTTGTTATTTCTAATCTACCGTATTCTGTCTTTTCTTTTGAAGCAGAGGCCCGTGGGTTTGGTCTAAGGCAGGGGTATCAAACTTGTGGCCCACAGCCCTGATGCATCACACACTAGCCAGGCCCACCCCTGGTTTAGCAAAATCACGATAAGTCACGTGATGACAACGTGATGCTGTGAGTTTGACCCCCCTGGTTTTCCATCACATTCCTCTTCATCTTCATCATCAGTGTAGCCTTCATTTCCATCATAAGAGATCATCACGTCAGTTTGTCGGCATTGAAATATCTGGAATAGTTCTCTGATTCTATTTAGCGAGCCTTTTGCTCTCATTGTTTTCTGCTTTTGGCTTTTGCCTCGTTGTTTCTGCTCGGGCACATCTGGCAAACCAATCTGGTGTGATCCAAAAGAGCCAATCTTGTCTCGCGGACCTTTCACGAAAGAACAAGTTCCTTCGGTGGTACCTTCGTCTCCTTAGGGCAGGCACGGTGAAGGGGAGCTTCTTTTTTGCAGCCAGCAGGGCAGCTGGACTCGGCACGCAGAACCATTTGACCTTTGCAGCCGAGGATGTCAAACCGTTCGTCAAGTTTCACAGTGAAAGTCTCTTTGGCATCTAGCTTTCCTCTACCAAGAGATCTATTTCTGGTTTGATCCCAGCTCTCTTGGATCTGGATCAAGATTGCCACTCGTGAATTTACAACAGGGATCACAACAGAACTTTTCTCTCATTCCCACTTTTCGAGCACTTTTGGATAAATGCCTCTTGCAAGACTGGCTGCTGGGTGGTTTCTAGCATCGTCACTTCTTTGTTCTCTTTAACAGTAGGCCGTATCTGAGAAGGTCTCGCACGGTTGGGAGTTCAGACGGCAACAAGTCTATGCCAGTCCCAGTTAGGTTGCTCATATGAGTGAATGCTCTTTTTTTAGAAGCCATTACAAATCAGTTATCGCACTAACAGAAAATGAGGCCAGCAACATTAACACTCTCAGACAAAATAACATTTAACAAAAAGAGAAAGGCAACTGAACCTGTAAAATGAAACAAACAAAATGTTAAGTTATGATATTTATGCAGTTTCTTCCCAAACACATCTACATTATGTTAAACTAGCCAAAAAATCTTTACATTCCCCAAGGCATGTCACAACTTTTGAGCACCCCTGATATTTGGAAATGGAAAGTTGAAAAATTTAACACTGTGGAGTGGCTGGAATCATTGTGTAGGCAGGAAGCCTCTAAAGGTTTCTTGTCTGAGAACAGGATAAAAAATCAGAAAGCATAAGTCTACGTTTTGAAAGCGATGATAGGGGAAATTCAGAAAAATATCCATATTTTTTTATTTAATTTAAAATGAATTGTTTGAATTTGGATGAAAAAACTGACATCCTGGGCCACAGAATGAAGCCTCAAGCCAATTTGAGGAAAGGTAACAGGGAAAATGCAGAGATCTCCAATTTAAGAAACACAGTGCACAGCCCAGGCCTGCTGGGAGCTTGGGAGGGGCTGGGGGAGGGCAGGGGTTCTGAAATTAAGGCTTCTCTTGCCAACCTGCTTGACTTGTGGCAGCGGATGGCACCTTGGCACCCTGTTGGCTGAGGATGCCTCCTCACAAAGAGAGGAAGACAGCTTGGCAGGTGGGTGGTTGGCAAGCCTGCCTAGGAAGAGGGATGGAAGGGATCATGGCCCGGCTCAGTCTTGAGAAGCACCAAAGGGGGACTTTGAGGGAGCTCCCCCCACCCACCCCACAAGCCCTGAACTGTCCTTCTGAATTGAAATTCCAGTTTGGGCACCGCTTAAGCCAGTCTTAACCCTCTTCCCCCAACACTCCCCCCCCCCCCCCGCATCCTGAGCTGGCTAGCGAGTTGTGCCAACGATGGTCATGATGGGGAATAACCAACCAGGGGGATCTCTTTGGGGGAGAGGCCTTAGGGAGGGCATACCCTGCTGGGGGGGGGGGGGGCTGCCTTTCCTCCTGTGCCCCCACCATCCAAGAACACCAGCCCATCAGGCCAAGCTGTGCAGAGGGCTGGGCTCGCTGTGCCGCTTTCCTCCGTTGTCTCTCCTTCCCTTCTGCAGGTGGCACAGCGGATGGCAAGGTAGTGCGCTACAGCAAGGACCAGCGCCCCACCACCTTGCCCATCCAGCCCTTCGTCTTCCAGCACCACTTCCCCAAGGCGGCGAAGGGCCGCGCCCTGCACAGCCATTTGGCCTCCAGCCTCTCCCAGCTCTACAGCCTCTCGGCTGCCACTGCCGTTCGCCCAGCTAGCCGACTCCCCTCCTCTGCTTCCCAGTCCTCCACCTCCACTGAGGGGCCTGTGGGGCACGGCCAGCGTTCTGCCGATGGGGCGGTTTCCCTGGGCGACAGCCATGCCAAGAGGGGGCCGGGGCCAGAGACCACCCGCCTGTCCCCGCTGGGTAGTTACTCTCCGGTGCGCCACCACGTGCCTTTCTTCCAAAGTGGGGGGGAGCCCTCCTCCTGCTCACCCACACCAGAGACGCAGCCGCCCCGCAGCAAGTCCTGTCCGGTCTCTGCCAACCTCCTGCCCAGTACCAAAGCTCCTCCAGCTGCTGCCAGCTGTGCCACCCAGGGGGCCCCGGGGGCCGGGGTCCTGCACAAGCAGAGCAAGAGCCCCTCGCTGGTGGCCAAGAAGGAGGAACCCTCTGGCCCCCCTGCACCCCTGGCCAAGGACCGGCTCCCCGTTGGCTCCCTCCAGCCGTTGATGTCCGGTGGCTGGAGCCTGGCCAGAGCGGAGAGCCACGTTGAACCCCACTGGAAGATAGGGTGCAGTGAGGCTGCCAGTTTCAACACCTTGGGCGGTGGCATCCCCCGGCCTCTCAATGGTAGGTGGGCATTGCAGGGAAAGGCTAAACTTTGCATGCCCGGAGTGTGTGTGTGTGTGCGTGTGTGTGCGCGCACACAGTACAGGTAAATAAATGGGGTGGGTGGTGTTTTTTTTCTGTTCTGCCCCTTGTAGTTGGGCGTTTAAGGGCGCCAGAAAGTTGATCAGTCCCCAGCTATGAACTTTCAAGCCCTGAATGGCCCCCAAGCGCTTTGCCTCCCTGCCCTACTTGGGCAGGGCCAAGGGGGGAGGCTCCACGGGGGACCAGCCACCCTGTGGGGCCATGCAGATGTGCCGGGTTCTGAGTGACCCCTGAATCGCCCTTTCAGCCAAGGCAAAGTGGGGGAGGGGGAGAGGCCTCTGCTGGGTAGGCAGGCAGTCTGACCTCAGGGCCTCCTTCACACACACACCCCCATCTCACCTACACCATGAGGTGCTGGCCATGTTGCTCCCCTGCATGTGGGGGGACGGTGTCCCATCTCAAATGCCATTGCTGCTCAGGGTGGCCTGTCTCTTGTCTCCTCCTCCTGGGCTTCGTCTCCCCTCCCCTGGCCGACTGCTGCGGCCACAGCCAACCACCTCTCTCTGCAAGCCCTGAAGTGGCGGGAGTACCGGCGGAGGAACCCCTTGGGGCTGGACAACATCTCGGATTTGGCAGGACTGACCGGCCACCTGGACTGGAAGCAGCCGGAGAGCAAGCCGCCCTGGAGGAACCCTCTGCTGGAGATGCCAGCGGGCCACTCCAGACCCAGACTCCACGGTGCGCCTGGGCCCTTGCAGGCTCCCTTTGGCTGGCCAGCCCAAGGAAAGGCTTCTAAGGGGCCCCGAGGCCATGGGGGTTCCCTACTCCTCACTTGCTCCCTTTCCCAGCCTGGCCTCTGGGGTCTCTGGAGTCAGAGATGTCACAGATAAACTGGGCTTTGCTTCCATGGCTGCCCAGAGACGGTGTGGAGTGGGGCGGCCCCAGAGCCCCATCAAGTAACCAGGTGGGTCTGCCATGCCCCCCTTTCCCCCGCCCCATGTCTTGCAGGACCGGCGGTGAAAGAGCCACTCCAAAGCTTCCCTGACTTCTTCCCCGATTGTTTCTCCTTGGCCGAGAAGCCACCAGCCGAGTTCTGCCTCTCCCCGGACGGCAACACCGAGTCCATCTCCGTCGATCTGCTGCAGAAGAAGGGTCAGTCGGGCAGGGGGAGGGGGCACTTGCACCCATCCAAGGTTTCTCCCATATGCGCTAAAGGTGCTTTCCTGGGGGGCGCTCCTCAGCAGCCGCTGCTTGCAGAGGTAGAGGATGGAGGGCAGTGAGGAAGGCTCAGCTCCCCTTGCAGAGAAGGAGGCCATGGTGCCCTCCAACCTTGGCAGCCGCGCTCCCCTTGCCCCCTTGCCCTCTGCCCAGAGCAGAGCCGTCTTTTGAGGGGACTTGTGGGGAAGGGACCCAGGCAGGGAAGGAACCCGGTGCAGTCAGGAAAGAGGGCTCTGACCCCCCAGCTGTTTGCGACCCTCGTAACTGAGGAGCTCCCTGGAGGGAGGGGTCTTCAGAGAAGGGGAGATGGGGGTCTTTAGGGTCCCTCAGCTGCTCTGCACTTTCAGCCCCCCTCCCTGGTATGGCTTGAGAGGAAGAGAGTAGGGTTCATTTGACACAGAAGAGCCCCCACCCCAAATGTCTGGAGCCAGAACAGGCCCCCCAGAGGCCTGGATAGGGAGGAGGGGCTGAGGCCTCTGCACGGGTGAGGGGCAAGCGCAGCCTCTTCTCTTCCTTCTGCCCACCAGGTCTCATCAAAGCGATCAACATGTCCGTGGACCTCATTGTGGCCCATTTTGGGACCAGCAGGGATCCCGGAGTGAAGGTGAGCTGGCTTTCCTCTTGGTCTCCTCTCCCTTCAGCGCCTCCATCGATCCAGCGAGAGGCCTTCCCTGCAATGGCCCTTGAAGGCATGTCCACCTCATGGGCATCGCCGGTGCCTCTGCCACTTTGGGACAGTTGAAGGTGGCAGGAAGTGGGGTGGCCTTAGGAAAGATGGAAGCATCAGCCCCGAGAAAGAGGAGCAGGTGGTGAGGAAACTCAAGTGGGCCTGTTGACTCCCGGCAACAAGATTCTGTTGTTGGGTATGACCTGCATTTGAGGGCTGGTGGGCAAGCAGACCAGAATGTTGGGCCAAGAGCTCCCCCCCCCCGCCTCCACCCCACTTTCCAGGAAAGCTTTCCTACCCCCGGGCCCGAGCCCAATGGATTTGGCCCAGGGAGGGTCCCACACCCCACGGGGCTGCACACAACCGAGGCGGGTGCTTTCAAGAGCAGCGCCACCCCAAAGCCCAAGCTGAGCTGGGGGGCCTCCAGCCAGAGGGGTGGGGAAGAGCGGCTGCTGCTGTTGAGGTCTGGGGGGGCTTCCTTGTTTCCCTTTTGAAAGAAGGGGGGGAGGCTTTGCCTGCCAACCAACCCTCACCGCCTTCTGCGTTCCTCCTGCTCAGGTCTCTGCAAACCCTGCAGGGCAGAGGGGGAGGGGAGTGCTGGGAGAGCTGGGGGGGAGAGGAGGCCTGGCCCCCTCCATTTGACCTGTCCTCTCTCCTACAGGCCAAACTGGGGAACAGCTCAGTGAGCCCTAATGTGGGGCATCTCGTCCTGAAGTACCTGTGTCCGGCCATCCGGGACGTCCTGAGTGACGGGCTCAAGGCCTACGTGCTGGACGTGATTGTTGGCCAGAGGCGGAACGTCCCCTGGAGCATTGTGGAGGCCTCCACGCAGCTGGGTAGGGGGCTCCCGGTCTGGCCTTCCTGCCTGGGACTCCGGAGATCACCCTGTCTTCTCCCGCCCTGGGAGGGCCCCAGGCTCCCTCCCAGCACCGGCCAGCCCTGGCCTGCATGGCGTGTGAGCCTGCCCCGGAGGAAGAAGCTGGCGGGGGGGGGGAGGGCTGTCCAGGTGACCCCTGCGGCCTTGCTAGGCAGGGGGGGGGGCTTGCCAGAGTGCCTGCAAAGGAGGGTCAATCTCTGCCCTCCAGCTGCTTAAAAGGGACCGGCTGCCCATCAGGGCCAGTGGGGAGCAGCAGGAGGGGAACACTGGCTCAAAAGTGCACTCAGGGGGGGCCTTTTGGACCTCAAGGGACCCACATGCCCCCTTCTGATGGCCCCTCCTCTCCCGCAGGGCCCTCCACGAAGGTCCTGCACAGCCTCTACAGCCGTGTCAGCCAGTACCCGGAGCTCACCAGCCACACCATGCGCTTCAACGCCTTCATCTTCGGCCTCCTCAAGTGAGCAGGGCTGCGTCCCCCCCTGCCCCATTGTGGCCAGAGCCAGGAGGGCCAGGGGTGTGGGGGGCGCTGCTATGCCCCTGGGAAGGAGGCAGCAGGAGGGAGGGGGCCTCCTGAAGCAGCCTTGCTCAACCTCCGCAAGCCCCAGGATTCCCCAGCCTGCCACACCCTGACCCTCACCTAACTCGGCCATGCTGGCTAGGGAATTCTGGGAGTTGAAGTCCACCAATGAGTGTGGCCAGAACGTAAAGGCAGCACCGGGAAGGAAGGAGGCTCCTTCAGCCACCAGCCTAAACAGAAAATGGAGTTTTTTGGACCAATGTGGGCAGGCAGACAAAAGGACCCAGCCTGCCCCAGCTCTGAGGCTGCATTGCTCCCCCCCACCGACTGATGGGCAGGGCTGAGAGGCTCCGTGGCAGGGAAGGGAAACTGGGAAGCAGCCAGTAGTCCCAGGGGAGGGAGGCCAGCAGCGCTGGGACGTCGGTGGTCCAGGTGCTGCGTAAGGAGAGGTGGCCCAAGCGAGGTTTCCCGCTTTCCTGGATGTTGTGGGAGCAGCCACTGTCCTTGGGCCGGACTGACCCTCCTCAGAGGGGCTTTTGCTCCGTAAAGGTGAAACAAGAGGCTTTCTCCTCCAGCCAGGATCCAGAGCCACCACGGACTCTGTGCTCCAATGTGGCCCAGGTCTCTCGATGCTGAAGCAAGTGCCCAGGTGCACCCACAGCCGCGGCCCTGGTGCCGGTTATTCTTCTAGCCTTGGATTCTTATCCTGCTGTTGTTTTTCCATATATATTTTAGTCCAAATCAAGGCTGCAAATATACCTGGCAGTCCTGCCACCTGTTTTCCCCCACAACAACAGCCCTGTGAGGGGAACTGGGCTGAGGGGGAGGCCCAAAGTCACCCAGGCAGGCGGGACTAGAACTCACCGACTCCCGGTTCCTAGGCCAGCAGCTTCACCATGGCACGATGTGGCCAGCAGGGCCTGCCTTGTGTCCCCAAATAGTTCCTCTTGCAGCCCTGGCCGGGCACTCCTGCCCGTCCTCACCCTCTCTCTGCCTTCTCCCCCAACAGCATCCGGTCCCTGGAGTTCTGGTTCAACCACCTCTACAACCACGAGGGTAGGTCCTTGGCTCCTGACCACAGTGGGGGAGGGCCATGTGCTGGGGACGGGTTGGGGTGTTGCCCAGGCGGGGGCCCTGGCCTCAGGAGGCTCGACCGCTCTTGCCAGACAGACCGCTGCCATGCCACTGGGCAAGGTGGCCCTTCCACAGCTTCCGAAAGAAGGCAGGAAGCCCACGGGGGGGGTGGTGGTTATGGAATGGGGGGGGTTGGTAGGTGGAGCTGGGCAGCCCAGAGCCTCTTTCGGCTGGCCTGGCTGGAGCTCTGAGCTGCTGAGCTGCCTGGGGCCCCCCACTGATGGTGCCCTTCTGCCCCTCCAGATGTGCTGCAGGCGCACTACCAGCCAACGGGCTTCCTGCCACTGGCGCATGGGGCCTGCCAGGGCCTCTTGGAGGAGCTGCTCCTGCTGCTCCAGCCCCTCTCCCTGCTGCCCTTCGGCCTGGACCTGCTCTTTGAGCACCACCTGCTGCAGGAGGGCAGGTGGCAGCAGCGGCAGAAGGAGCTCCTGCAGGGCCAGCAGGGCCTGCTGCTCTCCGCCCACTCCACCCTGCAGCTCATGCGCACCCGGGGCGCCCAGCGGGCTGGCGAGGGCTCCCGGGGCCCACCCCCCCTGGAGAGACCAGCAGAACCCAAGGGGGCCCCGGAGCTGAAGAAGGACAGGCAGGCCAGCTGGTGGCTGCAGCTCACCCAGAGCTCCCAGGTCTACATCCAGGGCTCCCCGGAAGGCGCCCGCCTCGCCCACCAAGAGCGCAGGAAGAGGGCGGGGGCCAGGTGGGCAGAGGCCGGGCGGGTCCCTCCCCCGAGAGAAGGGGTGGTGGAGGGCGCAGAGGCCTGCCCCCCCACAGAAGCCCCCCCAGTCAGAGAGAGGCTTCCGGCTGAGGAGGCAAAGCCGCCCTTGAAGCCAGGCCCTCCGGCTGGGGAGGAAGGCAAGGAGAAGGGCCGGCCCTTCTGGATGGGCAGCCCCCCGGATGCCGTGCTGGCGGAGCTGAAGCGCAGCAGGGAGCAGGAGCAGGCGGCAGCCCCAGGGAAGGAGCAACCCATCACCCGCGTCCTCAGCAGCAGCCAGCCCAAGTGGGCACACCTCTTCGGTTCCCGCCAGGCACCCAAGGAGCCCAAACAGGCCAACAGGTGCGGTCCCTGGCAGTTGGGCGCTGGATCTGCCTTGGCGGCATTGCTTTGGGCACGGGGCAGGGCAGCTTGGACGGCCAACTTCCAGGCTGAGAGCTGCACCTGGGACTCCCCACCTGCGCAGCCCTTTCTAACAGCAGGAGGGCGGGGGGACAGGAGGGTTGCAGCAGGGAAGGCCTGGTATCTAATGCTTCCTTGTTGAATTGCGGGCAGGGCAGGGCAGCGGGGGCCTTGTGGCTCACCCTGAGAGGATTTTTGCAGGAGACGCCGACTGTTGGTTTGGGGCCACCCCGTTGTTTTGTGGGCATCCGGATCCTGGGCTGGGCCAGATGGGCGGCTGCGCTGCCCAGCGGCTCGTAGCAGAGCCTGCAGCTGGGGGACTGGAGCAGCTGCCAGAAGACGTGTTGGGGGCTTCACGGGGGGGACATTCCCAGGCAAAGCTGCAGTGCCCGTGGCTCCGCTGACCTGACTGCTGCCCTCTCTGCAGGCTGCCCTCCGGCTGGCTGAGCCTGAACCGCTCCGTCTTCCAGCTGATGGCCCAGACGGTGGGCGCCAGTGTGTGGCGAGAGGACGAGATGGCTCCCAAGCAGCTGCCTGCAGCCGAAGGCCAGCCGTCGGACGGCAGGGCCCACCCTGGTGCCCCATGGTGAGTGTGCTGGGGCTGGAGCTGGCCTGCTGGGAGACCCCCAGCCCGTCTGGCTGTACTCTGGGGCTGGCAGAGCCCTTCTGCCAGGGACCCCATTGCAGGGAGGTGCTGCGTGTGGCTGTCTCTGGCTGGCCTCCCAAACTGGCTCCCTTTGGGCAGCAGACCTGGGGAAGGGAGGCGGCTGCCCGGCCCTTGTGCCTGAGCCTGCCCAGAAGTGGGGGGGGATGGGCAGTCAGCCTCTCTGAAGCCTGGCTCTTGGCTGGCATGGCTTCTGGCACCTCATCCTGACTGAAGAGGGCGGCTGGCTGGCAGGCATTTTCAGGGAGGGCTGCCTGGGCAGCTGGCCCTTGGAGGAAGAGACCTTCTGCTGGGAGGGAGTGGCAGGTGGGGGCCTTTAGCCCGGCTGGGGGAGTGGCAGGTGGAGGCCTTTAGCCCGGCTGGGAGGGAGTGGCAGGTGGGGGGACGCAGCTGCCCCCTTGCAGTCAGCAAGACCCCTGATGGTTGGGGTCAGCTATGCAGTAAAAGCTTTGGGGGAAACCAGAGACCCCTCAGTAAGGCGGGTGGGAAGGCTGGTGGTGCCTCTCCAGGGCTGGGAGGGGAATAACCCAGCCCTTATGGCATGCTCTCTTTCCCCAGGGCGGTGAAGGCCCTCTGCCACCACATTGCCACTGAGGCCGGGCAACTGAGCTTCAAGAGGGGAGACATCCTGCGGGTGCTGAGCAGGGTGGACGCCGACTGGCTCCGCTGCAGCCGCTGGAATGGAGCTGAGAGCGGGCTGGTGCCCATCATGTATGTCACCCACCTGGAGGATGCTGATTATTGATGGGCAGGTGATCCCTGGTGGTGCCCAGAGTCGTGCCGGCCCACAGGCCCCTCGCCAAGACTCAGCCAAGGACCCAGCTTCTCTTGCCTGCCCTGGGCAGGAGGGGGGGCTGCTCCTCTCTGCCGGGGCCTCCTGTGGCCAAACGTTCCTGTGCATGCGCCTCCCCCCTTCCTCTCCCCCGTGGCCCCCATGCCTCGTCCGAACAGAAGTAGAGCCCCTCTGAAGGGCCGCCAGGGCCCCGGAAGGCCTGCTCCAGACTTGGGGGGCTGTGTGCTAACCTGTATTAATGCTGGGAGGGGGGAGGGGAGACGCGGTGGGAGCAGGGGGGGGCAGTCACAGCTGGTCTCTGCAGGAGCAGCTAGCTAATCGGGGAACCCTGTCCCACCGAGGGTGGATACTTTGAAGCCAGAAGGGCCCCCACAGCACAGGCCAGCTGGGGTCGGTGGGACCTCACGCCACTTGATGGGGAAAGGGTGTCTTTTGTGGGGGAGGGGTCAGAGCCTGGGTTGTATTCTTCCCCCCATTGGGGGGGGGAAGGGGGTCCCCCCGAGCCAGAGGGCAGTGCCAGTCAGTATTTGGGGCTGGGCTGGTCGGGGCTCTCACCTGCCCGCTCCGCCCCCTCGAAGGACCTGGTGAGAATGCAGGAGTCGGTCCTGCCAGGGGTGTGAGGGTGGCACCATCTGTAATTTATACTTCCGGCGTTAGAACAGGGTGTCTCGCCTTTATTTATTTCTTTATTTATGACACGCATTAATAAAAAAGGTGCTGATTATGAGCTCTCTTGGCAGCCTGATGATCCCCCCCCCCCATAATTTGAGCTGTCTTGATGCCTCGTTCAGAAGGAGCTGGCTGGGCTGGTGGTCGTTTTGAGGGGTCCTTTGAGGAACCGCAAGGCAGGCAAGCTGGTCTTCACGGGCCCCGGATATGCTGTGGCTGGCTACCATCCAAAAGGTGACAGAGGGGGCAGGCAGTGGAGGGGGGCAGGGGTCTTGATCTAATGCCAGCAGAATCCCTGCCTAATCGGGGTGCCCACCTTGGCCACTGAATTCACTCCTTTTTCAGGCTCTTGGAATGTGCCCTGAACTTAGGGCTGCCTGGGCATGTGAGCCTCCAGTTGGATTTGGCTTATTTCTGAGGTGGGAAAGGCCTTTCTACCCCTCACCCAAGCCCAGCTGAAGAGCAGCTCCCCCTTTTCCCCCTTGGTGCCCACCACCCTGGCCAGCTGAGGAACTCTGGGAGTTGAAGTCCAGGTGCCACCATTGGAGTGCCCTGCTGCAAAGGGGTCTTCTCCAGAGGAAGCTCCCTTCGGGTAGAGCAGGAGGCATGGCAAAGTTGCCAGGGGTCGGCCGACAGAGAACTGGCCATGGGCCCACAGGGAGGGGCGTCTGGGCCTCTCATCCTGGGCACTCAGATGGCACACTCTTAGCTGCCACAGAGATGTGGGGGCGAACTCCACAGGTTGCGATGATGTAGTTTGCGGGGGGCTGGCTTGTGTCACCGTTCTGGCTCAGAGCCTGGAAGCCAAAGGTCACATTGCCCTGGAATTGGGTCCTCCCTACAAGCCCTCCATGCTGAAGTCACGGCCGTCCCCAGGGTGGGGAGCAGTGCTGCCAGGGTAGGCCCACGGGTGGCGCTGCCTCGGACACGCCTCCTGCCTCCCACAGCACCCCAATGCAGCAGCCACGGGGGGGCCATAATGGATGGTCACCAAGGCATGGGTTAACCCTGGGGAGAGGGCTCTTGCCAGGGCCTGAACCAGGCTGGTGAAAGGTCCTTTGCGCCACAGGGTGTCAGAGGGGGATCCAGACGCCACCGAGGGCAGAGAAGGCAGATGAAGATACTGCGTGGTGAGGGGGCACAGCTGGCCTCCACTGAAGCACTTCCACCTGTGTAGAGTGAACACCCCCCGGGACCCCAGAGGTTCCCTTCTGCTGCTTGCCAAGGGGCTCAGAAGCAGCCCTCCCCTCCCAGGGAAATGGCCTCCCAGCTAGGAAAATGGGGCTCCCGGGAACTTGGTGCCTTTTGGAGTGCCATGGATCCAGAGACTGGCAGCTCAAGAGCCCCAGAAATCTGGGGAGCCTCTGGCACCCGTAACCCCACAGCCTGTCTTATGCGGCCACAGCCCACGCAGGATGGCGCAGTGGGCTTTGAGAGGGTGCTGGCGAGGGAGCCACGAATTCCCCTACTGCGTGATGTCCAGCACCTGCTTCTCCAAGGTGGTTTGGCCCAGGGCGTCACGGGTGAGGTGGCCGTAGGTGTGGCCGAATTGGAACTTGTAACCTGGTTCATAGGAGGGAAGGAGCAACCGTCGTGGACAAATCCACAGCTGCAGTTCGTGCCATCAATGCCCGACTGCCTGTTTGGTGCCTGCCTGCAACTCGGGACCCTGCCAGAGAAGCCCTGGCACCCTCTGCCCCTGGGCTGGCAGGAATCTCTAGAAAGGTGGGTTTTGATCCTTTCTCAGGAATCTTCTCACAGGGCCTCACAGGGGCCCCCGAGGCTGCTGGCTGAGCCTTGGAGGTTCTGCCTGGCCGGTTGTGGCTTCACTTCAGGACCCGGAGCAGGCTATGGGCAGCTAGACTGTGAATGCTTGCCACCTCTGGCGGTTCCCATGTTTGACATCAGAGGCACAAGGAGCAACGCCCCCTCCCCTCGGGTGCTGGATGCTCCCCTGGTAGGAGGCTGAGTTGCCTGGAGCTGTNGGGTGCTGGGTGCTCCCCTGGTAGGAGGCTGAGTTGCCTGGAGCTGTGTGAAAGAGGCCGGGGGGGGCGTGCAAGGTGTGGTGGGGAGGTATGATCCAAGGAACAGAGGGGGGGCATAAGTGGGACTCACCTGGGACGTAGCCTCTGTAGTGGGGCAGGAGGCCCCTGTCTGTGGGGTACGTCTTGGCCAGGGGCGGGAGGGGATCCCCCCTCTGGGAAGAGTCCTGCCCGGTTTTGGGCAGCATCTCATCAAACTCCAGCATGGCCCGGTGGGCCAGAACGGGGAAGCTTGCTCCAATCAGGAACTGGAGCCGAGGCACAAAACCAGTGAAGCCTGTGGGACGGAGTCGGGGACCTTAAGCCGCAGGCCCCTCCCTCCTGCGAGGGAGCCCAGTCCCGGCGGGGACTGGTGATATCTCTAGCCGGTCGGGTCTTTCTGAAGCTGCCGGGGCCCCCCCACAGCTGGATCCACAATTGTCCAGGGTAGGCAGTAGCCCTCTTGCTCAGGAGGCCACTAGTGCATTTCCACACGTGGCCTCTGAAGCAACGGGGGGCTTCCGGATTCCCTCTCCCTCCCCTGGGGTCTCTCTCCTGGGCAAGCTTCTGTGCTCCCAGGCCACCTTTGCCTTCTCTGCCTGCAGAGCCACAAACCCTGGCAGCACCCTGGGCCCTCGGGCCTAGCAAGCAGGGCCCTGAAAGCCCCCAAAGAGACTCTGGACTCCGTGCCAAGCAGGCCTTGGCTCTCTGAGGCAGCAAGGAAGGGGGAAGCCGCAGCTGAGGCCATGCCAGAGGAAGAGGCTGGGGAGCCCAAAGGGGCACAGATATGGGTCTCTTCCGGGCCGTGGGAAGCGGCATTTCAGCCTCTCGCCTGCGAGACCAAGGGAGCCCCCCCCTTGCCCTCTGGGACATGCTTGCTCCCTCCTCCCCTCCTCCTCTGGAGCCTGACCTGGAAGAAAGGTCCTCTCCCACTCAGGGGGCCTGCCTGGGGTACTAAAAGCCAGGGTGGCAGCAGCAGCAGCAGCAGCAGCAGCAGCTGTGCCAGCTGTGGGCAGGGCAGGGTGAGGCTAGGAGCAGAGCAGAGTTGGCCCTGAGTTCCTGGAGGCCTCTGGCAGCTCCTCTCACTGAAGCAGCATCTGGCAGAAAAGGCAGACCCCCCCCCCCAAGAAGGGTCTCCCCACACCCTGTGGCCACACATACTGCCTGTCTGCGAGATCAGAGGCGGCTCCTCACAGAGATCTCTTGGAGGCTCCCAAGGTGCTTGTCCTCTTCGCTTCTCATTCGTGTTGTGGGGGACACCGTGCACAGAGCACCAGGGAGGGAGCTCTTGACCCGTAGTGGGATGCTAGCCCGGCCCCTGTGCCCCCTCCTCAAGCCATGACCCAGCTGGGGAGCCTCTGTGCCTGGATGCGGAGGAGGGGCGGCCCCCACTTGCACAAGCTGGGGGGGAGCACCAGTGCTCAGGCTGTGCCCCTTTTGGTCTCTCTGTCTGCCCCTTGCCTCCTCTGGGTAGGGCAGGCATGAGAGCCCTCAGTGAGGGATCCAGCCCTTCCCCAGCCCTGCCCTCTCCCCATGGCTCCCAGCTGCCCTGCCTGCCACCGACTCCATTTTCCAGCTGGGGGGCTTCGATCCCCTCCCCGGCTTGGCCCCCGCCAAGGGCCCCGGGCTCCTGCCGGGGCCCGAACTCCAGCCAGGCCTGCTGCAGATCCCTCCATAGGTCTTGGCAAAGAGGTGCTGCGCCCCGGGGACGAATCCTGCCAGGAGAGCCGGGCGAGCTGGAAGGAGGCGCAGCGGGGCCAGGAAGGCTCTGGCCTCAGCTCGGAATGGGTAGCAGGGTTCCCGGCTCTGGGCAGCGCCACAAGCAGGGGGCACAGCTGGTGCCCCTTTCCCTCCCTCCGAGGTGGGGGGAGGACCGGCTGGCTGGCGCTGGGAGGGGGCTCCGAAATGGTGGGGGGAGGGTGGGGGGAGGCGGGCCCCAAAGCAACCTTCCCCTCCCCGCCTTGCTTTGCGTCCAGAGCCCCGGCCGGATTCTTCAGCTGAGCCGCCCGGCGCGCTCAGCGGCCACCACGTGCCGGTGTGGCCCGGGACCCGCCGAGGCCCGGCCGCTCCTTCNGCCACCACGTGCCGGTGTGGCCCGGGACCCGCCGAGGCCCGGCCGCTCCTTCGGGGCGCAGCTGGGCCGCAGGGCAGCCGGCCAGGGCGGCGGCGGGGGCGGCCGGCAGCTGCCGCGTGAGCTTCCCGGAAGGCTGGCCCAGGGCGAACTGGTCGCGGGGACAGGAGCCGCCGGAGCTGCAAGGACAGCAGACACCGGCCGCCCCCCGAAGCCGCCGTCGGCGCTCCCGGCTCTGCTGAACTTGCCCGAGGGCCGGAGCGCACAGCCCGGCCGCCGTTGCCTTGCTTGGCCCGGGCTCTTGGCGAGGCTCCGGCCGGAGGGTGTTGCCGCGGCCCCGCCGCCTTCGCGGCGCCCGAGTCCCGGCCGGCGCAGCCCCGCCGCCGCTCGGGACGGGCGAGGAATCTGCTGCCCCCCCCCCCCCCCCCNNCCCCCCCCCCCCCCCGGTGGCTCCGCGGCGCCTGCAGCCGAGGACTGGCGGCGGGGCTGCCGGCGCGCCCTGGGAGAGAGGCCCTCCAGTCCCTCTGCGCCGCCCAAGCCAGGCCGGGGGGCTGGTCGGGCAGCGGGGGCCTCGGGAAGGAAGCGGGGCTCCGGGCTCATCAGGCCCCGGCCGAGCTCGGGGTCAAGGGCCGCCGCCGGGCGATGGTCCGCGGCGCGGCCGGCGGGAGCCGAGGCCTGTCCGTGTCGTGGGGAGGCGCCGGGATGGGCGCCGCTGCCCGGGGAGACCGTCGCCAGCCGTGCCGGGCAGGGGGTGAGCAGGCGCAGCGAGGGGGAGGCGTCGGCCGCCTTCAGCGCTGCGCGGCCCGAGGCCCCTTCCTGCCCGCAGCCTCGTCGGAAGCGCTCCGGACGCGGCCCTTCTTCTCCGGAGGCGCCGGCGGGCGACCTTGCCGGCCGACCACGGGGTTTCCGGCTCAGCCGCCTGCCGGGCCTCGGGCCCAGGGCAGAAAGCAGCCCTGGAGGGTGGGGGCTCCGACACGAAAGGGGCGGCGGGGCGCAGGGCGGGCGAGCAGCGGCTCGGCCGGGAGGGAGGGAGGGCTGCCCCCCCAGACCCTGGACACCCCCCTCCTGCCGAGCCAAAGCCTCCCCCGCGTCGAGGCAGCCTCTGCAGGGCGATCGCACTGACCCCCCGCGCACACACGCAGCCCGGGGCCATCCGAGGAAGGCTTCTTGCTTCGCCTGCCCAGAAAGCAGGATTTGAAGAAGCCCTCGGCCCCCCAAAGGCCTGCAGGGGCGTTTCCCTGGCATTCCTGCTGCTTTGGCCCCTCCAGGCAAGGGTGGCCTCCACCCCAAGGTCTGAACCAGGCTCTCTCTCCAGGGGCCGCAAGGGGAGGCCCAGTCTTGGAGGAGTCCAATAGGAAGAGAAAACAGCGCATCACGAGAGCCATAAAACATGCATTTACCCCCCACACCCACCCACAGGACACTGCCCACGGCCGCCCCTTGCCCTCGCTTCCAGCCCTGCCTCTGGGCTCCCTCGGCCCACCGCCCGGCTCTGCTCCAGCTCAGCACAGACCCTTAAGTGGGTCCTGCTCAGGAAGGGGGGTAGAGGCAAGTTTCTCGTCATCCTGAAATAGGGGAGGGGGCTCTAGACAGCCTGGGGGTCTCTACAGGCTCTCAGACAGGCCCCTCTGGCTCCAGGGAAGGGCTGCCCCCAAAGGGTGGGTTGATGGGAGAAGCGGGGGCCCTGGCCCTGCCCAAGAGAGGCATTCGGCGCTTGGCAAACAAATCTCAGAAAAGGAAACCTGATCAAAGAAAGGAGCCACACCATCTCCACAGGGAGGGGACATTCCTTCTGCCAGCTCTTTGGCAGTGGTCACTTGCCCTGTGGGGGGCAGGTTCTGCAATTGACAGGCCCGGGCTCTCCGCGGCACTAACCAGGCCAGAGTCTGCTGGTCTCCCTGCCAGGCAGGTTGAGACACCCACCCACACACCACACACAGGTTCAGGGCAAATACCCTCCACCCCCCGCAGTGTCTCAACTTGGAGGTCAATTTTGCTCATAGATGCCCTGTCAAGCCAGAGATATGGGGGCGACTCACCCCCAGGAACGGGGACAGAAAGCAGCCATGCCATTCAGGAGCAAGGTCTATGATTTGGCGAAGCTTGTCGATAGGAATTTTAGGAAAACTGTTGAGGCTATCCAAAAGTGTTGCTTCAACGTCCTCGGAAGCACCATACAGTTCGTCAAGCCTTTTCCATGATAACCGGAGGGCAGCGGCCAGGTCATCTCAGTAGGATGCATAAAGTGCCCTCGGTATTTCAGCAGACTGGGGCCCTAGCCATGCTATCAAGTGTCTGATTATTTCATCAGAGTTCAGGCGTGGCGCCTGAACGGGATGCAGGAAAAGTTTCTTCCATACTAGATACTTGCCGCCTGGCTTGTCAGAGAATCTGCGAACTCCGTTGGTGTGCAAATTTAGCTTTCCACTCTGCACAGCCAAGATTCTCCAGTAATCTTCAGCATTTGCTGAGTTTGGGGGAGGTACTGACGTAGAGAGTTCTCCCCCTGGATTCTCATAGGGTGGGTTCGGGTTGTAATTCAATGACAGGTTGTTGTCTTCCTCCCAGTACTTACGGAGGATGTCATTCTACCATACTGGGGACGATGGTCAAGTGTCACGCTGATGTGTAAGCTGGGCATGATTACCTTGTGGTGTCTGGGAGCTGGATTGGTATTGAGGTTGTGGCAGGAACGCTGCTGCCTGTGGATTGAGTGTGGCAGTTGTCATTGATGGCATGTCAACTTATGGAGAAGGCATTGGTGGGCTATGATGCTCAGCCAGCAGGGCGTGAGACATTGCAGGAGGGTTACTAGTACTGGGAAGAGAATCTCGGACCTTAGTACATACAACATCAATTGTGGAAGGTTTGCTGTTGGTGGAAAGTTAATTTTGCACTTTAGGTTGTACAACATCAGTTGCGTAACTGACATGTAGAGTCTGTAGTTGAGATTCATCCCTGTGGTTCCCTGGTTGTGGGAGACTGGTGGCAACTGAGGTGGTTCCATCTGCTCGTTTCAAAGCGAGTGCTGCTCATCCACGTAGTCTTGACCCGTGTATCTGGGCTCTCTTCTCCCAACTCGTCAAAGTCGAAGTTGAGGGAGGCAGCATTGGCTGCCTTCTGCCATGTTGCAGCCCATGCTATTTTCACTGCCATCTCTATTGTTTGAGTAACTCCACTTGGGCCTGAGTTTTGGCTATTTCTCCTTGTTGTTTGGCCATTTCAGCTTTCTGCCGTATCACCTCTGTCGTAATACGTAAATCTGTCTCTGCTGCTGCAGCTTCAGCTTGGGCTTCTACAGCTCGTTCAGCGTAACTTGCTGCTTTGGAAGCCTTAGATGCGCCACTACGATGGGAGGATGTTCTGGAAGGATGGTGAGAGCCGGCAGCAGAGAATTGGCGCGAGACACTAGAACCTGCCTGCAATCTAGCTGATTTGGGATGGAGGGAGGAGGCTTTCTTTGAGTGGTGGGAAGAAGCTGCTTGTGATTGAAGACCTCTGTCGGATGTGGTCTNGGGAGGAGGCTTTCTTTGAGTGGTGGGAAGAAGCTGCTTGTGATTGAAGACCTCTGTCGGATGTGGTCTTCTCCCTCGGTATTTGCTCCTTCTGTAGCGCAACAAGGAGTGCGGCCTGGAGGGCGTTTCTGCCTTCCCAAACGCTGTCTCAGCATTCTTTGTTCGCCTCCTTGAAGCAATGAATGTGTTCCTGGAACTCTGGGTCTTCCAGGTTCGACTATATGTATTTAAGCTTATTTTCACTGTCTCTCCATCATGTGAGGTGCTCCTCTAAGTCCTTCTGCATCAGGAAGAGGCTCTCAAGAAGCAAGTTGGTTTTGGGGGTGTCACAGATTTGAACAGCTCCATCCATGTGTCTGCATGATGGTGATACTGCCTTTCCCAATCCTCTCTGAAGCGTGTGAGGTAAGGTTCCTGTGCTGTCTGAGGTCATAGGCCTTCTGAGGTATTGCGGCTTCTCCAGAGGGTTGGACATCTAAAGGCAGTTGTTGGGAACCAGGTTCCATGTGTATGACACGTGGAGGATTCGGGTCTTGTGGTACATCGGAGACATCTGGGTGGAGGATTCGGGTCTTGTGGTACATCGGAGACATCTGTCATGACTGAGGAAGTTGCCATGCTTCAAAGTGGTAAAAGGTGACTTTTGGAAAATTTGGTAAATTTCTGTGCAGTTCCCTTTTTTGTACTAGGGTGCACTGCAAGCAGGTATCACAAAGTAGGATTTCTGCTGAATTTAGTACTTGAGCACATTGGTGGCGCTGCAGAGTCTGGGCGATGCTACCACAGCACACTGTATGGTTGCTTCTAGGGTGCGTTGTGAGCTTGTACTAGAGGTTGCGTCGTGAAGTCTGAAGACTAGAGGGCTGAATACAGAAATATGTATAGCAGAGTCTGAAGACTTGAAGGCGGAACGCAGAAATATGCCTATAATTGTCGCTTGCTTCAGAAGGTGGTAGCAGAGGGTCAGGAAGACACTGTTTCTACGCCCACGTAAGGTTGCAGTTACTCTTGGGACATTTGAATTAAACTGATTAAATGGTCCACACTGGTTTCAAAAAAGGAATTATCAATGGAGAAACACTCTGGTCAATATTTGAGAAACTGTGTAAAAAAAAAAAATCAAAGTCTGGGAAATTTCTCCTTGAATCCCAGATGTAGCTGTGGGCTGCATTGCTTATGTCTCACTTCTTTGTGAAAGAAAAAAGAGGGGGGAGAATTTCCTGCCTACTCTTGAAAAAGGAAAAAAAATGGTAAGAATTTTTTAACTTCATTGTAAATTTCTTCTTGACCACCAGATGTGGCTGTAGTCTGCTTTACTTGAGTCTGATTTATCTCTTTAGTGGGGGTGAGCCCCGTGGCTATGAAGTTTGCTGACTGCCCAAAGGAATTTATTGCCTACTTCAGATGGTGCTATGAGGTAATCGTTGAGTGTCAGCCGATTTCGCTGGAAGGGAAAAATTAGGAAAAATACTTCAGTAAGTTGCATGCACTGTGGCCGTGTTATGCTTTTAATTTTTTAGTGAAGAGAGGAGATGAAGAAATGTTAGGCTTTTAAACAAAAGAAATTGCTCCTTGAATTATTCTGCTCAAATAGCTTGCTTGAATCAGCCTTGTGACTTGGGGGAAGGAATGTGCTCCATTGCTTTGAAGACGGTCCTTCACTAATGATGTATGACCCCCAATAAACCAGCCAGAGTGGTTGTAAAATAGCTGGAGAGGCCTCCTTTATTGGCTCTTCAAAGCAGCTGAGAACATAAGAAATGCAAAGCCTTTCCTTTTAGCAATACATGCAAGATTTCTCAAACTTTCCATTGTGTTTGGAAAGGGTTTGTAACAGGAGAGAGACATAGATGGGGAATACCTGGCCCCTTCCTTCAATTCCAAACAGGCTGTAAGGTTACTTTTGTTGAGGTAATTCCCCATTAGGAGAATGAGTGCACACAGGGAGATGTAGTGAGAGTGATGTTGAATAACACACAACCAGCGCACATATACACTGAATAGTAAAATTTCGGTTTTACTTCCGGTATACAGTTAAGCAAAGTCCAACAAACAACCCAAATCATATGTGGCTAAAGCAGTCAGTATTCAGTCCAGGGGTAATCCAAAAATCAAATTTCAGTATCATAAACAGTTCAGTAAATAGTCTTACAGCAATCAAAGAACGACGATCATCAACAGTCAATAGGGAAAAATGCAGGAATCAAAAACAGTGAACATCAGAACATCCAGCAACAACAGAACCTAGGTTTCTGGCTCCATCTTATGGCCGTTTGAGGAACCACACCCAATTACAATTTTAGCATTCCCTAAAAGAGACAGTATTAAACGTCTATCCTGGTTTATATATTTCCAACCCAACTGTTAGGTGACGACCAATTCCTAACAACTTTGGACAACAATGGCAAGACTCAGATTAAGCCAGATAATAGGATGTTTGAAAGTCTCTTATGTAAATGGAGAAGGGGGGGTAGATGGGTTACTGGTTCTCTTTGTTTGTAGCATGTGGGGGAATTCCAACCCCTCCCACTGAAGCAGTGGAAAAAGAGCTTATAAAGCACATTTCATATAAAGCATAAAAAGCACATTTTATATTTAGTATAGGTCAACAAATCTTATTTAGCAAAGATCACAGCTTCCCATTATCTTGACTAACATAACATTGTGTTACCCACAAAACTGCTGAACTCAGGAACTTGAATTAACCATTTTACTGGAAACAAGGGTGAGCATGGAAAATAACTGGTGGTGTAAGATTACTGAGTAATCAAAAATATACTTGTTATTTCCTCTTTATACTTCCTCTATAGAAATACAAAAATGTATAACATTTTGTCCATATTTGGTAAAATGTAAAATTGTAACGCACAGTNGTTGTCTTAGGAAGAAAGGGGGGTTCAGAATTTGCCATGTTAATGCTCTGAACCTTGTGCACAAATAAACCTGTGTTGTCCAACCTTTCATGGTCTTGTGTCCTGATTTGGAAGCAAGATTTGCTGCAACAATACCAGTCCACCCTAAACGGCTGCCAGCCACCACCAGACTTTCACTAAGACACTTTACATGGGCAGATGTCTTCGCAACATCCATTTCAACCACTTGTCAACACCCCTTAGAACCATTGGAAGCAAGAGTACTTGTCCACCCTAAACAGGCGCCAGAAGTGACTAGCAGATTTCCACCAAGAAGCTCTACACCAGACCGGTCACTGACCTAGTAGCGGAGAAAGGCTGAACTTGAAAATTGAACCTTAAGCTTTGCATACTTTGCCTTGTTTGATACTTTATTATTGTTTATTGTTTATCTTAGTTATTTAGTTAACTGCTATTCAGTTAGAATTACTCTTTTCTGCTTATCTTAGTTATACAGTTAATCGCTCTTTAGTTAGTAGTGGAATTTACAATTCCAGTGGGGAGTGTGCTGTTCAGACAGTTTAGAGGTAATGGGAATTGGATAGGAATTGGGAGCTGTCCCCTTATGCATCATGGTAAATGTAGTTAAGGTATTCTGGGAAATGAAGTTCATGTCATGTGGCCACATCCATAACCCTGATTGGTCACTGAATTGACCCTTGATGGGTTGGGGGAGGTTTTCTTCACTCTTTCCTGAACTCAGCCTCATGCTAGCATCACTACTACTATGGGATGAAATATGGGATAGAAAGATAACTATCATTTTCCACTATGATTTCAACTATGCAAAGAATTGGACATTAGATGCATCTCGACATAACTATGAGTTATCTTAAGGACACCTAATATAATCCAATAAAAGAAATTTTGTATGGAAGAATTTAGAGTTATTCTATCTGTCTTTATATTCAGCAAGTGAATCAAAGGACAGAATATTTCTTCTTTCCCTTTCTCATTTCCTGTCCCTTCTTGGATGCTCAAATGCAAAAGGGGAAACTTTTGCAGCATTTGTTTGTGGCCACTTAAAAAATTAAAAACAAACCAGACTTAGTTTATCTCATGCTTGCATTTAGTGGGGGCATCCACAGAAAACACTACAGCAAAATTGTCAAAATGGTGGCTCTAATAGTTGATCAGAGGTCCTTTTTTATGTGCAACACCTTTAGGAACAGAGCTAAGTTAGTTGCTTTTCTATTAGTACATAACCCTTAAAAGGGCTTTCCTGTAGGGACATTGCACGGTCTAATTCAGAGGTCCCCAACCTTTTTGGCACTAGGGACTGGTTTCATGGAAGATAATTTTTCAATGTACCTGTGTGTGGGGGGAGGGGAAGACTTCACCAGAAAGGGCTTTCTTTTGTTCCAGAATAAAGACATGGAAAAGCCTGCACAGGAAAAGCTTTTTCTGTTCTGCTCTGGAAGAATATTAGAAGACACAGAAATATTCAGTGGAAGAAGCTCTTTGCTTCCGCTCCAGAAGAAACACTCAATCAAAGATTGGGAGAAGCAGAAAGAGGGTGAATAACCACCACCTGCACTTTTCTTTTTCTTTTTTTAAAATTTTTATTGTTCTTTTTTCATCTTTAACACAAATTAATCTTGACTTTAACAGTACTGTGTCATTATTATACACATTATTCTACACAACAATCTCATATAAATACCTACATTTATACATCTTTATATACATTCATTTACTTTTATCGATAATTTTCTTTTTTGTTTTATCTTTATATCTATTGTTCAACCAATTATACCAATTATTCCAAATTTCACAATACTCCAACTCTTCTTTTTCTTTTAGTTTTAATGTCAATTTGTCCATTTCAGCAGTCTAGAATTTTTTGAATTATTAATTCCTCAGTAGGCGTGCTATTTTGTTTCCAACGCTGTGTGTATATTATTCCTGAAGCTGTCAGAATATGTAATAGGATATATTTAATCTTCGTTCTATAATTCCCCCTAATTATTCCCAATAGAAACAACTTCGATTTAAATTATATTCATTCTTGCACTATCCCTGTAGCCAACTCCATATTTTAATCCAATATTTTTGGGCTTCCGGGCATGACCACCACATATGATAGAAGGTACCTAGGTTCTGTCTGCATTTTCAGCATGTTGGATTCATGTTAGGGTACATTTTAGCTAGTCTCATTGGGAGCAAATTCCACTTATAGAACATCTTACACATATTTTCTTTATAGGTTGCTGATCTTATTAGTATAATTTTTATTCTGCATTTTTCCCTAGTCTGCTAAATATACTATGCCCAAAAATTTTTGCCCATACTATCATGCAGCCTTTTACTACCTCCTCTTCTAATGCAACTTTTAATAGGTAATTATACATCTTCGCTATAAATTTCTATTTTGGGCCTGTTAAAATTTTGTCTAATTGTTGCAGCTCAGTGTAAATTCCATACTCTTCCATATCTCTTTTATATCTGTTTTGTAATTGTAAGTATGACCACCAATCTATGAACATACCTTGCTTTTTTAATTCCTGATTTGTTTTTAGTTTTCCCTGTTCATCTGACCTTTTTACTCATGTCTAATGTATTTTGGGGTATAATTGCCTCCATGGTGGATAACCAGAGAGGTATTTTTATATAATGTTTTTGTCTAGTTTTATTCCATATCTGAATTAGAGTCTCTCATAAAATATCTATGAAAATATGTTTGGTTTTTTACTTTTCATTTCCCATATAAAGGCATGCCACCCCATCTGTAAATCATGACCCTCCAAGGTTAATGTTCTTTTATTGTTCAAGTTTTCCCATTCCTTAATCCAAGTCAATACTGCCACATTATAATAAAGTTCCCAGTTTGGGAGTCCAAAGCAGTGGTGGGATTCAAATTTTTTTTACTAACGATTCTGTGGATGTAGCTTGGTGGCGATGGCAGGGGAAGGATATTGTAAAATCTCCAGTCTGAAGTGGTATTTGCCGGTTCTCTGAACTACTCAAAATTTCCGCTACTGGTTCTCCAGAACTGGTCAGAACCTTCTGAGTACTTCTGGTCCTAAGCCACCTCTGCTTCTACTATCTTATAACACAGTTAATTTTATTCTAGTTTTTTTCCTGACCATACAAATTTTAGCATGTTTTTATCTAGTTCTGTAAATTATTTTTTATCTAATTTTATTGGGATTGTTTGGAATAGGTAAAATAATTTCAATAAAATATTCATTTTGATCGTTGCCACTCTTCCTAATAATGACAGTTTTAATTTCCCCCAATATTCCAAATTCTTCTTAATTTGATATAGAAATTTTATACAATTATCTTCTTTGATCGTTGAGTTTCTCACTGTTAACCATATTCCTAGATATTTAACTTTCTTTACAATTTGGAGACCAATTGCCCTTTCTAATTCTTTTTTCTATTCCTTCATTAAATTTTTAGTTAACATTTTGGTCTTTTCTCTATTAATTTTTAGACATGATACTTCTCCATATTCTGTCTAATCAGATTAATAAAATTTCTAGGATCAGAATGAAAAGCTGAGGTGACAGTGGACTTCCCTGCCTTACCCCTTTTATTATTTTAAAGGATTCCATATTTTCCTATTAGTATACTTGTTGTGGTTTGCTGGCAGCAGGTGTGGCCAGCTCAGCTCTCGGAGAGCAAGGATTCAGATGAGGGCCTGCATGTGATGCAGGGATGGGGCCAGGACTATCAGAGAGTGGAGTGCTGCCTTTGGAGTTTGTGGAGGCTGGCAGCAGTGATGCAGAGAACCCTGAGATCCTGTGCCCAGTGCACCTGCACACAGGGCTTCTCGAAGGAAAGAGCAGCTGTAGCAGCAGCACAGGCGATTCAGGATAAAGCTGCAAAGTGATGGCCCCTCCCTTAAGGTGGCATTCTTTGCAGGAAGCAAAAAAGTTCTTGCACTTCAAGTCTTGCGGAAGTTCAGAATATCCTAGTTTGTGTTTGGAGACTTTTGGTCTTGATTATTTCCTTGCAATTTAATCTAGTGTTCTTGGCAGCCTTGCACAACCTTGGCAAGACTTGTTCTTATCTGGGACAATTAGTGTTTAACAGTGTTTTATTGTGAATGATGGTATTCACGAGAAGCATTAAAAGGTTTTGCTTTTATTCTGTTTGGTGTTGTGTTTGCTTTGAATGAGCTTAGTCAGAACAACTTGCTTCTTGGTTGGAATGATCATCTCTGATCATTTTTATGACCTATCTTTCTAATTCTTTTTTAATGTGGTTATCATAACTGCCAATTAGGTTTGCAAATGGCTTTTGCACACCAGAAAACAGCGCCACCTTGTTTTTCTGGGTTGTCTCATGTATTCCGTTGTTTATTACTATCCTTGTATTATTTCGATTGTTGTGATGGATGAAGATCATTTGTCTGCATGTTGTATTCATTTAGTGATTTTTTTTTCCAAGTCTCCCTCTGCTTTATGTTGAATATTTTGTAATAGATCATATGATATTGGACTATATTTTGAATCTTGTTTTATTATCTGTATATTTTTTGGTATTAAAGAGTAATACCTCCCTATGAATCCCATATTTTTGCCTGATTCCCCATGTATTGTTACATTCTAACATTAATGGTTCTATTTAGTTAACATTGTTTTATAAAATTTCATTTGGACTGGAGTTTTAA